>JAHTMV010000018.1:0-24977 GCA_022315185.1 Agaricus sinodeliciosus
TCATCAAGGTGACTGTAGAATCAGATGGGTTTCCTTCCTTGTGTCATGTCGATAGCTCATCTGTCTTTTTGTACATTCATCAATAAACACTCCTTCGCTGCTTTCGATTGTTCACGTGATGTTAGTCTGGGTTGGTGATTTGTCCGTACAGTGTGAAAACTCGGTATCCTCTTCTCCCTGGATATGGCTATGATCATCCTATAATTGGTGGTGATGTTAAACTTTATGAAACTGAATGTCCTCACAGTCCTAAATTTCTCTGTTCCCTCGAACCAACCGGATCGGGGATATATTTGACTTGGTACTCTCTGTGGTGACATGTTGATGGTTTCCTTTCGTTTCTGATTGGTTCGTTTCGATGTGAATATCCGAAAACTGTCCGCTGTTGGTCGATTCCTCGTGATGTCTGATTGTGGTGCTTGATTCTGGTCTCGATGTGGGGTACTCGTAACTCGATTCTGACATCGTGTGATATGCGGCTAATTCTTCTTGACAGTCGTTTCTTTCTTGTCGCTTGCTACTTGGCATAAACTCGTGCCCCTGGTGACTACGTTGAAAGCTCGAGCGAAAAAATACGTCCGTTCGGTTGGTAATCGCCGTATCTACCACTAAGCAAGCTCGTAGGCCTGCTGTTGAAGGTGAGGTGTAGACGCTTGTACAATGTTTTACGACTTTAATCTTATAAGAATCAGGTTTGCGACAAGTGACAGACTTTAGGGATAAGAGAGAAGATAAGGGAGGATAGATTGGTAAAGCGTAAGAATACAGAGTACTACAGAGTTTAAATACGTAGAGACAATACCAAGGTAACTAAGTATAGAACAGGCTGAGTCATAGTATCGGGGTGTGGGAGTAATGGAGCAGAAGTTCTGGACGTGAGTAAAAGCATATGAGAGTGGAGTACAGGTTGAGAGAAAGATTGAGGGAAAGGAACAAGCGGGAACGGACGACCAACACGCCATCTTCTTGCTGAAGAAGAACGTCAAAAGGAAACCATTCGCACCATTCTATCATTCCCACCCGACAAAGTCCCCACCACATTCAACGGATGGCTCGAAGTCATAAAAGCAGTAGGAATGGGAACAGAGACGATGAGTTTGTTCGACAAACACACCGCGACAGGAGTCACGTATGGAGGAAGTGGTCAACCCATGGAAGTAGGAAGGTTCGAAACTGCTAGAGTCCAAACCCCGAATAATCAGAGGAAGTGTTTCAACTGTGGAAAGTTCGGACATTTTGCTAGAGAATGCAGGCAGCCGAAGAAGGCCGTAACGTGTTACAATTGTAACAAACCAGGACACATCGCCAGGAATTGTAGAGGCCGAAGAGAGCTAGGACTAGGGAAACGACCGAGGATAGTCCACAGGATGAAGAAGACGCACCGAGAAGCAGGATTTTGCCGAAGGGTCCGATTGAGCGCGAAATCTCGACCCATAAATCGTAGAGTCTCTCCCCATGTAACAACAAATTCGAAATCCAAGTATGTTATTCCTTTCAAGAGAGACTCAACGCGCGAAATTCTGCTGGATGCAACCATCAAAACCAAGAACGGAAACAAAACGGTCAAGGCCCTTATCGACTCGGGAGCACATATGACGATGATAGCAACGGAGTTGGCAGAGAGAGAAATTGAAGAAGGTCAAACGACAACAACCCATTCGCATGAGAAATGCAGACGGAACACCAAATCGGACAGGGATATTAACGGAGGACGCCAAAATCCAGATGGATCTAGGAGGACATAAGGAGGAAATCAAGGCACTGGTATCGGACATTTCGAGCGCGGATATTTTCTTGGATACGACTGGTTAATTCAACACAACCCGGAGATCGACTGGATAAACCAAGAAGTCAGATTTACACGATGCCCCAGTACATGCACTACACCACACCAAACGATTCCTTTTTCTCGACGGCTAACCACTGATGTGGACAGCGCTACGGAGGAAAAAGAATCAGATCCCACCAACCCCGAAGATCTACCCGATTACATTCGACCATTTACGCACTTGTTTAACAAACGGAATTTTGAGCAATTACCAGCTCGAACGGAATGGGATCATGAGATCAATCTAACGGAGGACGCACCAAAGGAGATATCATCGAAGGTTTATAACATGACGCCAAAGGAAAGGGAGGAACTGGATAAGTTCTTAGACGAGAACCTAGCATCGAAACGAATTCGACCATCCAAATCACCATACGCTGCCCCTTGTTTCTTCGTACCAAAGAAAGATGGATCACTCCGACTATGCCAGGACTACAGGAAACTCAACGAACATTCGATCAAGGACAAAACGCCATTACCGCTCATAAGCGAAGTACTCGACCAACTGCGAGATGCGAAATACTTCAATAAACTGGACATTATCTGGGGTTACAACAATGTCAGGATCAGAGAAGGAGATGAATGGAAAGCAGCGTTTATCACCAATCGTGGATTATTCGAACCTACCGTCATGTTTTTTGGAATGAGTAACTCCCCGGCGACCTTTTCTCGTATGATGGCAACCATTCCGAGAAATGATCCAAGAAGGTGCACTGGTCAACTATATGGACGACTTCGCGATTCCAGGACGTACCAAAGAGGAACTACGTGAACGGACTATACGTTTCCTGAAAATCGCCGACAAACATAGTCTATTCTTCAAACGATCGAAATGTGAATTCGACGCCACGGAAATCGCCTTGTTAGGCACGGTTGTAGGAAATGGAAAAGCTACTATGGAAAAGGAGAAGGTCAGGGCCATAAAGGAATGGAAAACGCCACGAACAATTAAGGAGGTGGAGAGTTTCTTGGGATTCGCGAACTTTTACAGACGCTTCATACAAAACTTCAGCATCATCGCAGCTCCGCTCAATCAGTTGAAGGGAGGAGGAAAGAGTGGAAATGGGAAGAAGCACAACAACAGGCATTCGACAGCGTCAAAGATTCCATCACCAGCGAACCAGTATTGGCGTTGCCAAATGACTATGGAAAGTTTAGATTGGAGGTGGATGCATCAAACTATGGAACGGGAGCAGTCCTATCACAGGAACAGGAAGGAAAATGGCATCCGGTTGCATTCATGTCCAAAACGTTGACTGAAGCAGAACGAAACTACGAGATCTACGACAAGGAGTTACTGGCTATAGTCAAGGCACTGAATTATGGAGACAGTACCTGTTGGATGCGAAGGAACAGTTCGAAATCTGGACAGACCACGAAAACCTGAAGTACTTCAGAGACCCACAGAAACTGAACGCTCGACAAGCAAGATGGTACCTTATGCTGCAGGAATACGATTTCGCACTACGACACATACCTGGAAAATCCAACACCAAAGCCGACATCCTCTCCCGCATAGTCAAACCAGATACAAGCCGAGACAACAGGAACATGGAAATGTTCAAAGGAAAGGAGTTTGTACGAAGAATAGTTGAAGAAACGCCAGTATATGAAGCCACCGTTCTACGATCGACGATTCGAGATATCACCCGACCAACAGATCCTGGAAGTTATCAGAAAGTCGAGAGAGGAGGGAAACCATGGTACTGCAGGAATTGGCGAAACAACCGGAGAAAGTGTGGGAGAAAGAAGGGATAATTTACCGACAAGGACGGATCTATGTGCCGGATGAAAGGAACTTGCGAGATCAAATCCTACACGATCACCACTATTCCCCGACGTCGGACACCCTGGACAACATCGGATGCTAGAACTGTTGAAGCGGACGTTCTGGTGGCCCACGATCAAGACGGACGTCAGGAGATATGTCAGAGGATGTGACATGTGTCAAAAGAACAAGATCATTCGCAGACCCGAACCAATCACGCTGAACCCATTACCGATCCCGGAAGGCCCTTGGCAGGAGATTTCTATTGATATGATCGGACCTCTGCCTAAGTCCGAAGGCAAAGATGCTATTGTTGTTATCGTCGACCGGTTCTCAAAGATGATCCACCTTGTTCCCACCACTACGACTCTCACGTCAATCGAATTAGCGCATCTATACAAATCGGAGGTCTGGAGGCTCCATGGAATTCCCCGAAGAATCATCAGTGACAGAGGACCGCAGTTCGCATCTAAATTCATGAAGGAGCTATGCACATCATTGGGGATAGAAAGGAACCTATCAACGGCGTATCATCCTCAGACGGATGGACAGACGGAACGCATCAATCAAGAAGTCGAAATGTATTTGCGGAATTTCATCAGCTATCGACAGAACGATTGGACGAAATGGCTACCTACGGCGGAGTTCCATTACAACGATAAAGTCCACTCTGCCACGAAGAACACACCATTCTTTTTGAATCACGGATTCCATCCATGGAAAGGGAATCACAGTCTACCTACGTTCAACCCAGCGGCAGCGGATTTCTCATCGGAGTTAGAGAAATCCCGAGAGAAGCTAAAGCGGCAATGGAAGAGAACAATGATCTTATGCGAAACCGAGGAAACCACGGAAATGCCTCTAAAGTGTTTCACCCGGAGAAAGGTCTGGCTAGAAGCAGTTAACATTCATTCCAACCGACCATCACGGAAACTTGACAACAAACGCTATGGACCATTCGAGATCGTCGAAGCTGTCGGAGATCGGTCATACAAGCTTCACTTACCTGAGTCCTGGGCAATCCACAACGTATTCCACGTTCATTGCTCACACGATGTCAACCCGAGTTTGACAGCCAACACCACCCTACCCGCCGCCACCTGATATCATAAACGAAGAAGAAGAGTACGAAATCGAAGAGATCCGAGGACATAGGAAGCGAGGAAGAGGAACCCAGTACTTGGTACATTGGAGGGGTTACGGAAATGAAGAAGACACATGGTTACCAAGATCAGCCTTGGAGAACGCCAAGGACGTCCTAGACGAGTACGAGGAAACACGGTCGTAGGATATAAAGCCCAACGAAAGCACTCCAATCGGTATACAACAATCGTCAATCTCTTTCATCCTCCAAATCACCTTCAAATGTCCGACATCTCGACCTTTATTCCACCTTTCCAATCCACCAACAACGAAACACCTGCTTTGGTCAGAATTCGAGGAGCAGATTTATGTGTCCAAACCAAAGACGGAATGCGCTTCTGGATCCATTCATACTTCCTCACCAGAGAATCCGTTTATTGGCGAAGAAAATTAACTGGATACGACGATCCCCATCACACGTTCATCGAAACTTTAACACCGCAGACCCCGCTTTCATTGAAGACGCCAATGCCACAGAATTCCAAGTGTTCCTTTCATCTTCTACAACACCAAATATGATGACTATTCGAGTCTCGTATTCGAAGAATGGGTTAACATCCTAAACCTTGCGCACAAGTGGAAGTTTCCTGAAGTCAAGAATTTGGCAGAGAGAAACCTCTTCAAGTTGGGATACGAGGTTCGACCTGCAAAGATGGAGATTAACTTCACAGATTAGGATACTTCGTGTGGTCACGAAGCCTAAACGGAGGGTATTGTTATGGTTTCACCGGTTATGGTCACCTGCTCCGGCTCTTTTGTTTTTCCGCTTCTCACGCCTGCCAGTTATACTTTCTTTCACCTTTCCTTTCTAGTATCTTTCATCTCATGGTCACTCCACATTCCATGCCTGTCCGTTATACTTTTCTTTCATCTTTCCTTTCTAGTATCTTTTGTCTCACTGTTACTCCACTCCCATATGCTTTACTCCACGTCCATACGTTCTGCTCCACTTACTCCACTACCCCGAGTATTATGACTCAGTCCTGTTCTATACTTAGTTACCTTGGGTAGTTGTCTCTACGTATATAAACCTGTAGGTACTGCTGTATTCTTTACGCTTTACCAATCGTATCCTTCCCTTACTCTTCTCTCTTATCGCCCTCAAGTCTTTGTCACTTGTCTGCAACCTGAGTCTTTATAAGATTAAGGTCGTAACATAAGACTGAGAATCCACTGATATAGTGTTCAATGTATTCGTTATTTTGTCTATAGCGTCGTAGTTGTTGTTCTGCTTCATATCCTTGTTGGGCTGGTGCAAACGCCTGTTCAAGAGAATTCTTGAAGTCTGTCCAGCTTGGATAAATTGGGTGCATGGCGAGGAAATCTGATTTCCAATTGGATGCGGCTCCTTCAAGTAATCCAAGGGTATAGTTGATTTTGGAATTTTCGGTTGTAATTCCATAACTGTTGAAATAGAGTTCGAGGGATACCATCCATGGTCTATATTGTCTAGGATCTCCATAATACCTGTTTGGTTTCGGGTATTTGATGTTGGGAATTTGTGGTGGTTGTGCCATAGCTCCTGCTTGACTTCCTCCTGGGGTTCCTGGTGGGGTAGGCGTTCTTGGAGGCGTCGGTTGAGGGCTTTGTGGAGGGCTTGAGTGTGAATTTCCTGTCGGACTTCTGTCACTTTTCGTTTCCTCCTTTGGACTTTTTGTGTCTTGTTTACTAGGTCCTGGATTTCCGTTTCCAGAATCTGGATTTCCTTCTCCAACTGTTGTTTCTGGCCAGTCAAAAACTGGTTGCGAAGGTTCTTGATCTTTTCCTTTTTCTTGATGATCTGATTTTGCAGATTGTGTAGCAGATCGGAGGTTTCTGATTGCTTCTGCTGTGAGTCTGTTTGTTCTATTACTTTCGTCTTGACTGCTTGTTCTGATTGGTGGGAGATTTGCTCTAGATCTTTCTGCGATAAATTTCTGTGTTTGGTGTTCAAGATATTCAGCTGCAACTCGTTGTTGCTCGTTATCTTCGAAGTAGTAGCTTCTTCTGCTTTGGTATCGGTATAGTACCACTTCTTGGTCTTGTCTTCCTTGGTAGCGGTTCGCTTGAATAGGTTGCTAAAGAAGTCTCCGTTTTGGTAGTGTTCATTCAATACCAGACCAAATTTCTGGTATTGCTTTGAATGGTAAATTTTGTTGTGTACAAAACTCACAAGTACAATTCTGTAAATCCGTGGTTAGTGTTCCTTCAATTGGACTCACTTTACCTAGTCTTTCAAGACTCTTCAAGTACAGACCCTTGGTGGTCAAGTTTTAAAGTCTTTACTGACTTCGAGTACAGACCCTCTATTGGTCGAGTGTTTAAAGTCTTCACTGACTTCGAGTACAGACCCTCTATTGGTCGAGTTTTTAAAGTCTTCACTGACTTCGATTGTTATAGGCAATCGTGTAACTAGTCCACCAGTTACCAGTGTCGGTTGATCCTTTTCCGTTGACAAACAACTAGTAGTTTTAAGACAGTCTAGTGTTTATCTGCGGTAACCCAAGTTCAACTTTATTATGTGCACTCGATGGGTATCTCGGCGAGCGAATTACTCTGTCCTGATCACGGAAGAGGAACGTTTCTACTTAATGTTACAGTGACCCCGGCCCGGTCCTAAGCTGGGGCGTTACGTCGATAGAATACTCAGAGTTCTAAAGCGTAACAAAGGAGACCTCCTCGATGAATCGAGAAGAGTAACTCAAATGCGCCGTTTATAGTACTAAGAGCTTGAGAGCGGTTTATAGAGCTTAGCAATTAAGTCTAACGGTTCAAGCGTTATAGTAGAGTAAGACTTTGTATTCAAGTCTCCACCTAACCAAGTAGAAACGTTGTTTCTACATGGTAAAGTTGAGCGACTTATATATGTTTTACAAGTACTCTATATATAACTACGATCAAACTTCTTAAGGTACGAGACTTGACTCGGGAACGACTCGGGAACTATAAAGAAGTTTTCGTAATACTAAAATAGAAAGGAAGAACTTCTTCGGAACAAATGATCATTAATTATAGAAGGCTAAATAAGTAAAGTAATCCGATCATTAAAGCGGATCAATAAGAGATATAAAACAATCACAATCAGAGACGCGAAATATAAGTACAATAAAAGGTAAACATAATTGTAGTTACAAATGTAGTAATTACTATGAGAAATATAACCGTAAATGTCACGGTTCATAACACTATCCCTTTCCTAAGATAGTTTACCAGAACTATCTAAATGTCAGGATGTCCTTCACCGCTCATGTTGTATTCCGCAACATCGTCGTAAGTATATTCGTCGCCTGCGTCATAAGGTTCTGGCGACGGGGATCGTTGGTGTTGAGGGTGTTTAAAAGACGGAAGGTTACTGGAAGCTGTTCTTCCAGAGTGACGATAGGAGGGAGGGATGGATAGCGCAAGGTTTCCGTACTTGCTGTTGTTGTTGTATTTTGACCTAGGTTTGGGTTTAGGTCGATAGAGTGGTCGATAGGTTGGTCCAAGTTGGTGGTGGTAATTGGAAGTGAAGGTTTGAAGTGGTGTCGGAGGTATGGAGGGTGCTGGTTGGTACACCGGACTGTTTGGACTGTAGTTTGCTAGACTGTAGTATGAGGGGGTGTATGGTGGCGTAGGAAGTTGGCGTTCTGGCAGTATAGGAGTATGGACTGGACTCTGAGGCTGTGACTGCGGTTGGGTTAATAAGGGTGTCAACGTATGCCAGGGCATTTGGGGAAAGTTCCCTGCGTGCAATTCCCGCATAAGGATTTCGGGAACAAAATTTGGCAAAGTGTCCAGGTGCCTTGGTGTCGCAGTAATGGCAGTAATATAGCGAGCATTCCGTCTGGATATGACCCATTCCGCTACATAGTTTGCAGGGTGCACGTCCACGTCGATACGAGGGAGCAACTCCTGGTGTGCGAGTAACCGGATGATGGTTCGACGGATTTGGAGGAGGCGGTACTCCTGGGTGTGGTATAACCAATTCATGAAATTGCTGTGGTTGTATAGAAGATGGGGGAGTTGTGATACTGTCAGATTGGGGGGTGCTTCCAGAAGACGATTCATGTCCGTCTGTAGATGATTTACCGATGTCCGAATCTTTGTGAAGTGGCGTAGCATTGATGTCTCTGACTCTCCTGAAGATCTCATTACCATGGGGAGACCTCGGGAGATGGCGTGCCAGACGAGTGAGGCGGGCGTCCATTTCCTCCATTGCTTGAAGGTATGAACGTCTTGCAGAAGTAAGCTCATCAATGTGAGCCCCGATGTCGTGCACGATTTCAAAGAGTCGAGGAACGCGGCCGTGACCGGACAGAAAGTTTGAGGCTGTTCGTTCATGTAGAAATGCATGTCGAACGGTGGCATTCTTGTCAATGGATGTCTCTTCTTGACAAGGAGAATTGCGTGGCGGTTGTGGGGGAGAAGGGGATGGAGATGTTGGTTTCGAATCAGAATTACTGGTTTGGTTCTTCTGATTAGTGGCATTGAGAGGAGAGGACGATGAGAGAGTAGTTGCGAGGACTTGTTGGATGGCTTGTATGTTGCTCATGAAGCTGGGGAGTTAACTGAGTTTCTTCAAGGCTTTATACTCTCCAAGTATCTCGCTCGAATTTGTAAGATCTTCTTCAGATTCCCATGAGTCCTCTGACGGTCCATATCCTTGCCATCTGACAAGATATTCTAATCTTGTTGCGAGTCTTCCATTTCCAAGCGTTTCTTCCTTGCTCTATGGTTTAGGATCGCTTCGACTTCATACTCTTCTTCTTCCTGACACTAAGGTCGGAGGCGGTTGTGGATTATGCTTTCCATAGACGTCATTCTCTACTACGGGTGTGAGCAGAGATGCATGGAATTTACTATGTATCTTCCATCGTTTCGGAAGTTCTAACTCATATGTGGTAGGAGAAGTTCTTCTAATTATCTTGAAGGGTCCTTCTCTTCTTTGACTGAGCTTCTTTGATGCGTACGGCACGGGCAAGTTTCGGTTATCTAGCCAAACTCTATCTCCAACCTTTAATGCATTCCAGGGTCGGTTACTTCGGCTAGCCATCTTTAAGCGTGCTTGTTCATGTGCTTCAATTGCTGCTTCTCTCGCTTGTTCTAAGAATAATGTCTTCTCTTCGATAGAAGGTACATTTGATTCTTCTTTGTTAATGAACGCTTTAGGATTGTATCCTAATATGAGTTCTGAAGGTGAGTGTTGTCTTCCTGCATGTGGTTTAGTATTGTGAACGAATTCAATCATAGGAAGTGCTCTTCTCCATGTATTAGGATTTCTTGAAGTGTAGACTGCAAGATAGAATTCTATTTCTTGATTGTATCGTTCTGTAGTTCCATCAGTTTGTGGATGATAAGCTGTTGAAAATGCGGGCTTGATGTTAAGCTTTTCATAAAGTCTTTGCATAGATTTGGCTGCAAATCGAGGGTCTCGATCTGAAATGATCTTTTGAGGTGTTCCATATTTAGAGAATACCTTATCGATTAGCATTTCGGCTATATCATCAGCTGTTGCTGTCTTCTTTGTAGGGGTTAGAATTATCCCTTTCGTAAGTCCATGGTCCACTATGGACAATATTGCATCATAGCCATCACTAGGGGGTAGATCTGTGATAAGATCCATAGATATTTGTGTAAATGGCTTCGTTACTTGAGGTCCTTTGATCGGTTGCATCGGAGGTTTGAGTGGATGTCTGTTAATTTTATACTGTTGACATATGGGGCATCCTTTGACGTAGTTCTGGACATAAGTGTTCATTCCTGGCCAGTATACTTCCTTCGTTAATTTTCGAAGCGTTTCGGCTATTCCAGGGTGTCCAGCTGATTCATGATCATGAACTCGGGTTAAGAGTTCTTTCTTGATGTCCGAGTCATCCGGAATCACAAGTCTTCCTTGATAAGTATAGATGTCTTCTTCACGAGTAAACTGCTCTGATGGTGTGATAGTGTCCTTCTTTTCTTTGATCTTCTCTTCTATTTCTTCGGTTAAGAAATTGATAAACTTTGTAGAAGGTAGAGCAATTAAGTTCTCATTGTCTACTCCTTCTGGAGTTAGATCTGGCCGTCTACTCAGGGCATCGGCTAGGACATTCTTATTTCCAGGAAGATGTTTGATGACATAATTGAATCTGGTCATATATAACATCCATCTCGCTTGTCTTCGGTTTAATTGTTGGGGTTCCTTCCATCGGGTAAGGTTCTCGTGATCCGACCAAATTAGTAGTGGCTCAGGTGATCCTTCGACATAATGTCTCCATTCTTTCAATGCTCTGATGATTGATAAGAATTCCTGATCGAAACATGATAGTTCCTTTCGGCTGGATTGAGAGCTTTTGAATAATAAGCAACTGGATGCTTATCTCCATTCGAGTCTCTTTGTAGTAAGACTGCTCCAGTGGCAAATGCGGAGGCATCACATTCTATTTCAAATGGTTTGGTTTGATCTACCATTTGTAGTACTGGTCGTTTTAGGAATTGTTGTTTTAGGGATTTCAAATGCTTTCTGTGCATTTGGATTCCATTCGAATTTCTTCGTTTTCCTCATAAGAGAGTTTAACGGTTGGGCGATTGTTGCATAGTTGTGAATGAACTTTCTATAGAAGTTGCAGAATCCAATGAATTGTCGAACATTCTTGACCGTTTGTAGTACAGGCCAGTCTTCGATTCCTTTTAGTTTAATTGGATCCATTTCGATAGAATCTGGAGTGATAATAACTCCAAGGTATTCTAGTCGTTGCGTTTCAAATTCGCATTTCTCTGTCTTGAGGTAGAGATGATTCTTCTCTAGTATTTGTAGAACTTGCTTGGTAAGTTCATCAAGTTGTTTTTGTGTTTTTGTATGGATTAAGATATCGTCCATATAGATAATGACTCCTCCATTATCAATTAATTCTTTGAAAATGTGGTCCATCATTGATTGAAATGTGGCTGGCGAGTTTGTCATTCCAAAGAACATGACTGTAGGCTCATATAATCCATTAGGTGTTCTGAATGCAGCTTTCCATTCATCTCCTTCATGAATTCTGACGTTGTTATAGCCTAGTCTGACATCTAGCTTTGTAAACCATTTCGAATCCTTTAGTTTATCCATGATTCGAGCAATGTTGGGAATAGGGTGAGCATTCTTAATCGTGTTTTGATTAAGATAGCGATAATCTTGACAAGGGCGTAGATCTCCTCCTTTCTTTCCTACAAAGAAGAAAGATGATGCCATGGGTGATTTAGATTGTCGTATGTATCCCTTTCGTAGGTTTTCAGCTATGAACTTGTCTAGTTCTTTTCGTTCTATAGGCGTCAGATTGTAAACTGGCATTCTCTTGGGTTTGAAGTCAGTTTGAACTTCAATTTTGTGATCCCAAGGGCGTCTTGGTGGTAGTTTCTCTGATTCTACTTTGTTGAATACTTTAAGAAACTTGTGAAATCTTTTCGGAACTGCTTTAGCAGGATCAGATTCCATTTTCTTCTTTTCAGCTTTGTTGAATAGTTGTTGCGAAGTATTGCTTTTGGAATTGATTTCTATAAAGATGTTGTTGATATAGTTGACTGATGGTCCTCTAGAAAGCTTTAGAGTTGAGTCGTCATCTTCATCTCTCCACTTTAGAGTTTGTGCTGTCCAATCTATTGCTGGATTGAATTTTCTTAGCCATGATATACCTAAGAATAATTGGTGGCTTCCAAGCGAAACTATGTTTGCTTGAATCATCATCTTCTTGTTGTTGATTTCGATGTTGAGTAGAACATAATGTGTGCATATTCCTGATGCGTTTCTTGATCCATCAGCATTTAAAGTGTGTTTGATTCGTTTTAGCGGAAATTTTGGAAGGTAATACTTTTCCACTAGCTTGTGGTCAATAAATTCACCTGCTGCTCCTGAATCTATTAGTGCGGTTAGTTTAATAGGGTTATCGTCTTCGATGTGAATTTTAATTGGTGCTATCATAGTTGTTCCTTTAGGTGACTGAAGATCTATCATTTGGACTGGATCTTCAGAAGTACTCAAAAATTTCCGTCTTTTGAGAATTCGTCGAAGTCATCTTCTTCTTCTTCAATGTTGTAGACCATAGCATTTGGATCTATGGGTTCCTTCTTTTTCCAAGTCTTTTGCTTCTTAGGTTTTCCGTTTCCTTGTTTCTTCTTTCGATCTGTTCCTGTATTTCGGTCCAGGCTTGTTTTTCCTCCTTGTTTAATGTATAGCTTCCTTGCTCGACAGTCTCTAAACCAGTGTCCTTTCTTGTGACAAAAGAAGCATTCTCCTCTTTTAAGAGCTGCTCGTTGGTCATCTGTGAGGATATTGTTAATAAATTCCTGGACTGCCTGTTTGGGTGTTTTTCGTTGTCTGATGAAGTTAACTTCTTCTTCATCTTCGTCTTCGGAATCAGATTCGTCTGATTCTGATTCTGATTCTTCGGAATCATCATCTTGTCCGAGTTGATTGAGTTGGTAGTAGATTCGGTCAACATCCATGTCCCACTCGCTTCTTGCGGGTTTATGTTGGACTGGTTCACTGTAGATGTTAGTATATCTTGGGATACTCTTTTGGTTATTCCTTTGAGATCGGTGTTTATTTTTCTTGTGTTGTTTGTGTGATCTGAAGGATTGGCCAAAATTACCTGCTGCTTTTCGTTGTTCCAGAACGATTCTGTAGGCATTTCTGGCGGCGTCTTTCCACTCTTGTAGTGTTTTTGGAGTGAATCTAATTGCTTCAATTCGGATGTCTTTGTCGAGTCCTTCTGCGAAGTATGCTCTGAGTGCAGTGCTATCTGGTAATCCTGCTTGTGAGGATAAGATGTTATGGTTTCACCGGCTATGGTCACCTGCTCCGGCTCTTTTGTTTCTCCGCCTTCTCACGCCTGCCAGTTATACTTCGTTTTCATCTTTCCTTTCTAGTATCTTTCATCTCATGGTCACTCCACATTCCCATGCCTATCCATTATACTTTTCTTTCATCTTTCCTTTCTAGTATCTTTCGTCTCACTGTTACTCCACTCTCATATGCTTTTACTCCACGTCCATACGTTCTGGCTCCACTTACTCCACTACCCCGAGTACTATGACTCAGTCCTGTTCTATACTTAGTTACCTTGGGTAGTTGTCTCTACGTATATAAACTCTGTAGGTACTGCTGTATTCTTTACGCTTTACCAATCGTATCCTTCCCTTACTCTTCTCTCTTATCGCCCTCAAGTCTTTGTCACTTGTCTGCAACCTGAGTCTTTATAAGATTAAGGTCGTAACATTTGGTAAAGCGTCTACACCTCACCTTGCAGACAGCAGCCTAGCGAGCTTGCTGTAGTGGTAGTGCATACGGCGGATCTACCAACCGAACGGACGTAATTTTTTCGCGTCGAGGCTTTTTACAAGCGTAGTCACCAGGGCACGAGTTTATGCCAAGTAGCAGCCGACAAGGAAAGAAACGACTTGTCGAAGAAGAATTAGCCGCATATCACGACGGATTGTTGCGAGAGATCGAGTTACCGAGTAGCCCGACATCGAGACCAGAATCAGCACCACAATCAGACATCGACGAGGAAGTCGACCACTTAGCGGACAGTTTTGCGGATATTCACATCGACAACGAAGACCAATCAGAAACGAAGGAACCATCAGACATGTCGACCACAGAGAGTACCAAGTCAATTATCCCCGATCCCGGTTGGTTCGAGGGAAGCAGAGAGAGATTTGAGGACTGGTGGAGGAGCATTCAGCTGTTCATAAAGTTTAACGGGATCACCGACAATGATAGGATGATCATAGCGGCCATATCCAGGATGAGAGGAGGAGTAGCCGGAAGTTTTTCAGCACTTGTAGCGGACAAAGTCACCAACCCAGACGTAACATTCACGTGGAAGCAATTCGAGAAGCAGGCGAAGGAGTTGTTTATTGATGGAATGGACAAGGAGAAGAGCGAGATAGCTATCGAGACTATGACACAAGGAAGGAAACCCATCGTGGATTTCTTAGTCGAGTTCACTTGATGATTGGATTGAAGAAATGCCAGTATATTTGAAGCCACCATTCTATGAAGGCCGACGATTCGAGATATCGCCAACCAACGGATTCTGAAGATATCAGAAAGTCGAAGAAGAGGGAAACCATGTACTGCAGGAATGGCGAAAACAACTGGAGAAAAGTGTGGGAAAACAGAAGGAATAATTTACCCGACCCAAGGACGGAAAATCTATGTGCTGGATTAAAAAGAACTTGCGAGATCAAATCCTATACGACCACTATTCCCCTGACGTCAGACACCCTGGAACACATCGGATGCTAGAAAACGTTGAAGTGGAACATCTGATGGCCCACGATCAAGACGGATGGTCAGCGAAGGATATGTCAGAGGATGTGACATTGTGTCAAAGAAACAAGATCATTCGCAGACCCGAAACCAATTACATTGAATCCATTACCAATCCCAGAAGGGCCCTTGGCAGGAAATTTCTCATTACATTGATCGGACCTTGGCCTAAGTCTGGAAGGCAAAGATGCTATTGTTGTTATGTCGGAACGGTTCTAAAGATGATCCACCTTATTTCCACCCACTATGACTCTCACGTCAATCGGATATTAGCGCAACCGTATACAAATCAGAAGTTGAGGCTCCACGGATTCCCCGAAGAACATCAGTGACAGAGGAACCGCAGACAGTTCACATCGAAGTTCATGAAGGAATTATGTGCATCATTGGGATTAGAAAAGGAACACCTATCAATGGCGTACTCACCCTCAGGACTGATGGACAAACGGAACGCATTAACCAAGAGGTTCAAAATGTTACCTACGGAATTTTATCAGCTATCAAACAAAACGATTGGAATGAAATGGTTACTACGGCGGAATTCCATTACAATGACAAAACCCCTCGGTGATGAGGAAACCACACCGTTCCTTTTGAATTACGGATTCCGATCCATGGAAAGGGAATCACAGTTTACCCTACGTCCAATCCGCGGCATCGGATTTCTCAATCAATGAGTTAGAGAAAGTCCGAGAAGAAGCTAAAGCAGGCAATGGAGAAAAACAATAACCTTTATGCGAAACGGAGGAAGCTACGGAAATGTCTCCAAAACATTTCTCACCGGAGAAAAGTCTGGCTAGGAAGCAGTTAACATTCATTCCAACTGACCATCACGAAAACTTGACAACAAAACGCTATGACCTTTGAGAATCATCGAAGCTGTCGGAGATTCGATCATACAAGCTTTTTCAATTACCTGAGTCCTGGGGCGATTCCCACAACGTGTTCCACGTTTCTTTGCTCACACGATGTCACAAACCCGAGTTTGACAGCCAACATGCCCTTACTCCCGCCACCGCTGACATCTATAAACGAAGAAGAGGAGTATTGAAATTGAGGAAATCCTCTCGAGGGACATCGGAAACGCGAGGAAAAGGAAACCCAATATCTGGTACATATGGAAAGATTACAGAAATGAAGAAACACTGGTTACCGAGATCAGCCCTGGAAAATGCTAAGGATTATTCCTAGCACAATACGAAAAAAGCACGATCATGGGTTATAAAAAAACCCAACAAAAGACGAAATCAGTATACAACAATTGTCAATAGTCTTTCCTTGCCAACCACCCACCCTCTCTCTGTCAGGTGGTAAACCACCAACATTTACGATGCCCAAGCCACTCTTTTCGGAGACAGGCATTCTGGTTATTAAGATTAGAAAAGTGACCATACCAGGGTTTGAACCTGGGGACAATCCCATTGTACTAGGAAGCTCTAACACTGAGCTATGATGATCTAGTATGTGGAAGCTAGGATATTATATAGATATATCCTAGGCCTTAGAGTTTGGAACTCACGGACTGAGGCCTTACTGCAGGGGCTGAGGCACTATACAGTTATGTGAGAACTCAGAGCTCGAACTGTCAGGTGGACTTTCCTGTCACAACTAACACCTGGTGCCATGCCCATCAGAATACGTCCGCATTATCTTTCTTTTCAAGCACAAATCATGATGTTCTCGTGTGGCTCACGAACCTAAACGGATGGGTATTGTTATGGTTCACTAGGTTATGGTCATCGTTCAGGCTCTTTTGTTTTCCGTGTTCTCATGTTCTGCACGTTATTTACTTTTCTTTCATTTCCCTTTTCTAGTATCTTTGTTCTCATGTTACTCCGCGTTTCTTCATGTCTGCCCGTTATACTTTCTTCACTTTCCTTTCTAGTAATCTTTTGTTATGAACCGTGACATTTACGTTATATTTCATAGTAATTACTACATTTGAATACAATTATGTTTACCTTATTGTACTTATATTTCGCTCTTCTGATTGTGATTGTTTTTATCTCTATTGATCCGCTTTAATGATCCGGATTACTTATATTAAAGCTTCTAATTAATGATCATTTGTTCCGAAGAAGTTCTTCTTTCTATTTTAGTATACGAAAACCTTTTATAGTTCCCGAGCGTTCCCGAGTCAAGCTCGGTACCTTAAGAAGTTTGATCGTAGTTATATATAGATACTTGTAAAACATATATAAGTCGCTCAACACCATGTAGAAACAACGTCTACTTGGTTAGGTGGAGACTTGAATACAAAGTCTTACTCTACTATAACGCTTGAACCGTTAGACTTATTGCTAAGCTCTATAAACCGCTCTCAAGCTCTTAGTACTATAACGGCGCATTTGAGTTACTCTTCTCGATTCATCGAGGAGGTCTCCTTTGTTACGCTTTAGAACTCTGAGTATTTCTATCGACGTAACGCCCCAGCTTAGGACGGGCCGGGGTCACTGTAACATTAAGTAGAAACGTTCCTCTTCCGTGATCAGGACAGAGTAATTCGCTCGCCGAGATACCCATCGAGTGCACATAATAAAGTTAACTTGGGTTACCGCGATAAACACTAGACTGTCTTAAAACTACTAGTTGTTTGTCAAGGAAAAGGATCAACCGACACTGGTAACTGGTGGACTAGTTACACGATTGCCTATAACAATCGAAGTCAGTGAAGACTTTAAAACTCACACAATAGAGGGTCTGTACTCGAAGTCAGTGAAGACTTTACACTCGACCAATAGAGGGTCTGTACTCGAAGTCAGTAAAGACTTTAAAACTTGACCACCAAGGGTCTGTACTTTGAAGAGTCTTTAAAGACTAGGTAAAGTGAGTCCAATTGAAGGAACACTAACCACGGATTTACAGAATTGTACTTGTGAGTTTTGTACACAACAAAATTTACCATTCAAAGCAATACCAGAAATTTGGTCTGGTATTGAAGAACACTACCAAAACGGAGAATTCTTTAGCAACCTATTCAAGCGAACCGCTACCAAGGAAGACAAGACCAAGAAGTGGTACTATACCGATACCAAAGCAGGAAGAAGCTACTACTTCGAAGATAACGAGCAACAAGAGTTGCAGCTGAATATCTTGAACACCAAACACAGAAATTTATCGCAGAAAGATCTAGAGCAAATCTCCCACCAATCAGAACAAGCAGTCAAGACGAAAGTATAGAACAAACAGACTCACAGCAGAAGCAATCAGAAACCTCCGATCTGCTACACAATCTGCAAAATCAGATCATCAAGAAAAAGGAAAAGATCAAGAACCTTCGCAACCAGTTTTTGACTGGCCAGAAACAACAGTTGGAGAAGGAAATCCAGATTCTGAAACGGAAATCCAGGACCTAGTAAACAAGACACAAAAAGTCCAAAGGAGGAAACGAAAAGTGACAGAAGTCCGACAGGAAATTCACACTCAAGCCTCCACAAAGCCTCAACCGACGCCTCCAAGAACGCCTACACCCACCAGGAACCCAGGAGGAAGTCAAGCAGGAGCTATGGCACAACCACCACAAATTCCCAACATCAAATACCCGAAACCAAACAGGTATTATGGAGATCCTAGACAATATAGACCATGGATGGTATCCCTCGAACTCTATTTCAACAGTTATGGAATTACAACCGAAAATTCCAAAATCAACTATACCCTTGGATTACTTGAAGGAGCCGCATCCATTGGAAATCAGATTTCCTCGCCATACCCAATTTATCCAAGCTGGACAGACTTCAAGAATTCTCTTGAACAGGCGTTTGCACCAGCCCAACAAGGATATGAAGCAGAACAACAACTACGACGCTATAGACAAATAACGAATACATTGAACACTATATCAGTGGATTCTCAGTCTCTATCCTCACAAGCAGAGATTACCAGATAGCACTGCACTCAGAGCATACTTCGCAAAGGACTCGACAAAGACATCCGAATTGAAGCAATTAGATTCACTCCAAAAACACTACAAGAGTGGAAAGACGCCGCCAGAAATGCCTACAGAATCGTTCTGGAACAACGAAAAGCAGCAGGTAATTTTGGCCAATCCTTCAGATCACACAAACAACACAAGAAAAATAAACACCGATCTCAAAGGAATAACCAAAAGAGTATCCCAAGATATACTACATCTACAGTGAACCAGTCCAACATAAACCCGCAAGAAGCGAGTGGACATGGATGTTGACCGAATCTACACCAACTCAATCAACTCGGACAAGATGATGATTCCGAAGAATCAGAATCAGAATCAGACGAATCTGATTCCGAAGACGAAGATGAAGAAGAAGTTAACTTCATCAGACAACGAAAAAACACCCAAACAGGCAGTCCAGGAATTTATTAACAATATTCTCTCACAGATGACCAACGAGCAGCTCTTAAAAGAGGAGAATGCTTCTTTTGTCACAAAAAAGGACACTGGTTTAGAGACTGTCGAGCAAGGAAGCTATACATTAAACAAGGAGGAAAAACAAGCCTGGACCGAAATACAGAACAGATCGAAAGAAAAACAAGGAAACGGAAAACCTAAGAAGCAAAAGACTTGGAAAAAGAAGGAACCCATAGATCCAAATGCTATGGTCTACAACATTGAAGAAGAAGAAGATGACTTCGACGAAATCTCAAAAGACGGAAATTTTTGAGTACTTCTGAAGATCCAGTCCAAATGATAGATCTTCAGTCACCTAAAGGAACAACTATGATAGCACCAATTAAAATTCACATCGAAGACGATAACCCTATAAACTAACCGCACTAATAGATTCAGGAGCAGCAGGTGAATTTATTGACCACAAGCTATGGAAAAGTATTACCTTCCAAAATTTCCGCT
Organism: Agaricus sinodeliciosus; assembly: GCA_022315185.1. Lineage (NCBI taxonomy): Eukaryota > Fungi > Basidiomycota > Agaricomycetes > Agaricales > Agaricaceae > Agaricus > Agaricus sinodeliciosus. The sequence goes on from JAHTMV010000018.1 coordinate 19,826, forward strand.
AAAACGAATCAAACACACTTTAAATGCTGATGGATCAAGAAACGCATCAGGAATATGCACACATTATTCACTCAACATCGAAATCAACAACAAGAGAATGATGATTCAAGCAAACATAGTTTCGCTGGAAGCCACCAATTATTCTTAGGTATATCATGGCTAAGAAAATTCAATCCAGCAATAGATTGGACAGCACAAACTCTAAAGTGGAGAGATGAAATGACGACTCAACTCTAAAGCTTTCTAGAGGACCATCAGTCAACATAATCAACAACATCTTTATAGAAATCAATTCCAAAAGCAATACTTCGCAACAACTTTTCAACAAAGCTGAAAAGAAGAAAATGGAATCTGATCCTGCTAAAGCAGTTCCGAAAAGATTCACAAGTTTCTTAAAGTATTCAACAAAGTAGAATCAGAGAAACTACCACCAAGACGCCTTGGGATCACAAATTGAAGTTCAAACTGACTTCAAACCCAAGAGAATGCCAGTTTACAATCTGACGCCTATAGAACGAAAAGAACTAGACAAGTTCATAGCTGAAAACCTACGAAAGGGATACATACGACAATCTAAATCACCCATGGCATCATCTTTCTTCTTTGTAGGAAAGAAAGGAGGAGATCTACGCCCTTGTCAAGATATTCGCTATCTTAATCAAAACACGATTAAGAATGCTCACCCTATTCCCAACATTGCTCGAATCATGGATAAACTAAGGATCGAAATGTTTACAAAGCTAGATGTCAGACTAGGCTATAACACGTCAGAATTCATGAAGGAGATGAATGGAAAGCTGCATTCAGAACACCTAATGGATTATATGAGCCTACAGTCATGTTCTTTGGAATGACAAACTGCAGCCACATTTCAATCAATGATGGACCACATTTTCAAAGAATTAATTGATAATGGAGGAGTCATTATCTATATGGACGATATCTTAATCCATACAAAAAACACAAAACAACTTGATGAACTACCAAGCAAGTTCTACAAATACTAGAGAAGAAATCATCTCTACCTCAAGACAGAGAAATGCGAATTTGAAACGCAACGACTAGAATACCTTGGAGTTATTATCACTCCAGATTCTATCGAAATGGATCCAATTAAACTAAAGGAATCGAAGACTGGCCTGTACTACAAACGGTCAAGAATGTTCGACAATTCTTGGATTCTGCAACTTCTATAGAAAGTTCATTCACAACTATGCAACAATCGCCCAACCGTTAAACTCTCTTATGAGGAAAACGAAGAAATTCGAATGGAATCCAAATGCACAGAAAGCATTTGAAACCCTAAAACAACAATTCCTAAAACGACCAGTACTACAAATGGTAGATCAAACCAAACCATTTGAAATAGAATGTGATGCCTCCCATTTGCCACTGGAGCAGTCTTACTACAAAGAGACTCGAATGGAGATAAGCATCCAGTTGCTATTATTCGTGAACTCGACTAAGAATCCACGATGGGTTTCCTTCCTTGTGGTCTATAGTCTCGATAGCTATCTCGCTCTTCTCCTTGTCCATTCCATCATAAACACTCCTTCGCCTGCTTCTCGAATTGCTTCCACGTGAATGTTACGTCTGGGTTGGGACTTTGGTCCGCTACAAGTGCTGAAAACTTCCGGCTACTCCTCCTCTCAATCCTGGATATGGCGCTATGATATCCTATCATTGTCGGTGATCCGTTAAACTTTATGAAAGCTGAATGCTCTCCACCAGTCCTCAAATCTCTCTCTGCTTCCTCGAACACGGGATCGGGGATATATTGACTTGGTAACTCTCTGTGGTCGACATGTCTGATGGTTCCTTCGTTTCTGATTGGTCTTCGTTTTCGATGTGAATATCCGCAAAACTGTCGCTAAGTGGTCGACTTCCTCGTCGATGTCTGATTGTGGTGCTGATTCTTGGTCTCGATGTCGGGCTACTGGTAACTCGATCTCTCGCAACAATCCGTCGTGATATGCGGCTAATTCTTTCTTCGACAAGTCGTTTCTTTCCTTGTCGGCTGCTACTTGCATAAACCGTGCCCTGGGACTACGCTTGTAAAAAGCTCGCGCGAAAAATTACGTCCGTTCGCTGGTAGTCCGCCGTATGCACTACCACTACAGAGCTCGCTAGGTGCTGTCTGCAAGGTGAGGTGTAGACGCTTTACAAATGTTACGACCTTAATCTTATAAAGCTCAGGTTGCAGACAAGTGACAAAGCTTGAGGGCGATAAGAGAGAAGAGTAGGGAAGGATAGATTGGTAAAGCGTAAAGATACAGCAGTACCTACAGAGTTTATATACGTAGAGAACACCCAGGTAACTAGTATAGAACAGGACTGAGTCATAGTACTCGGGGTAGTGGAGTAAGTGGAGCCAGAACGTAATGGTGTGGAGTAAAAGCATATGAGAGTGGAGTAACGTGAGACGAAAGATTACTAGAAGGAAAGATGAAGAGGAAAGTATAATGGATAGGCATGGGATGTGGAGTGACATGAGATGAAGATACTAGAAAGGAAAGATGAAAACGAAGTATAATGCAGGCGTGAGAAGGCGGAGAAACAAAAGGAGCCGGAGCAGGTGACCATAGCGGTGAAACATAACTCTTATCCTCACAAGCAGGATTACCAGATAGCACTGCACTCAGAGCATACTTCGCAGAAGGACTCGACAAAGACATCGAATTGAAGCAATTAGATTCACTCCAAAAACACTACAAGAGTGGAAAGACGCGCCAGAAATGCCTACAGAATCGTTCTGGAACAACGAAAGCAGCAGGTAATTTTGGCCAATCCTTCAGATCACACAAACACACAAGAAAAATAAACACCGATCTCAAAGGAATAACCAAAAGAGTATCCCAAGATATACTAAATCTACAGTGAACCAGTCAACATAAACCGCAAGAAGCGAGTGGGACATGGATGTTGACCGAATCTACTACCAACTCAATCAACTCGGACAAGATGATGATTCCGAAGAATCAGAATCAGAATCAGACGAATCTGATTCGAAGACGAAGATGAAGAAGAAGTTAAGCTTCATCAGACACGAACAACCCAAACAGGCAGTCAGGAATTTTATTAACAATATCCTCACAGATGACCAACGAGCAGCTCTTAAAAAGGAGAATGCTTCTTTTGTCACAAAAAAGGACACTGGTTAGAGACTGTCGAGCAAGGAAGCTATACATTAAACAAGGAGGAAACAACCTGGACCGAAATACAGGAACAGATCGAAGAAGAACAGGAAACGGAAAACCTAAGAAGCAAAAGACTTGGAAAAAAGAAGGAACCCATAGATCCAATAGCTATGGTCTACAACATTGAAGAAGAGAAGATGACTTCGACGAATTCTCAAAAGACGGAAATTTTTGAGTACTTCTGAAGATCCAGTCCAAATGATAGATCTTCAGTCACCTAAAGGAACAACTATGATAGCACCAATTAAAATTCACATCAGAAGCGATAACCCTATTAAACTAACCGCACTAATAGATTCAGGAGAGCAGGTAATTATTGACCACAAGCTAGTGGAAAAGTATTACTTCCAAAATTTCCGCTTAAAACGAATCAAACACACTTTAAATCTGATGGATCAAGAAACGCATCAGGAATATGCACACATTATGTTCTATCTCAACATCGAAATCAACAACAAGAAGATGATGATTCAAGCAAAACATAGTTTCGCTTGGAAGCCACCAATTATTCTTAGGTATATCATGGCTAAGAAAATCAATCCAGCAATAGATTGGACAGCACAAACTCTAAAGTGGGAGATGAAGATGCACGACTCAACTCTAAAGCTTTCTGAGGACCATCAGTCACTATATCAAAACATCTTTATAGAAATCAATTCCAAAGCAATACTTCGCAACAACTATTCAACAAAGCTGAAAAGAAGAAATGGAATCTGATCCTGCTAAAGCAGTTCCGAAAAGATTTCACAAGTTTCTTAAAGTATTCAACAAAGTAGAATCAGAGAAACTACCACCAAGACGCTTGGGATCACAAAATTGAAGTTCAAACTGACTTCAACCAAGAGAATGCCAGTTTACAATCTGAGCGCCTATAGAACGAAAAGAACTAGACAAGTTCATAGCTGAAAACCTACGAAAGGGATCATACGACAATCTAAATCACCCATGGCATCATCTTTCTTCTTTGTAGGAAAGAAAGAGGAGATCTACGCCCTTGTCAAGATTATCGCTATCTTAATCAAAACACGATTAAGAATGCTCACCTATTCCCAACTTTGCTCGAATCATGGATAACTAAAGATCGAAATGGTTTACAAAGCTAGATGTCAGACTAGGCTATAACAACGTCAGAATTCATGAAGGAGATGAATGGAAAGCTGCATTCAGAACACCTAATGGATTATATGAGCCTACAGTCATGTTCTTTGGAATAACAAACTCGCCAGCCACATTTCAATCAATGATGGACCACATTTTCAAATTAATTGATAATGGAGGAGTCATTACTATATGGACGATATCTTAATCCATACAAAACACAAAACAACACTTGAATGAACTTACCAACAAGTTCTACAAATACTATAGAGAAATCATCTCTACCTCAAGACAGAGAAATGCGAATTTGAAACGCAACGACTAGAATACCTTGGAGTTATTATCACTCCAGATTCTATCGAAATGGATCCAATTAAACTAAAGGAATCGAAGACTGGCCTGTACTACAAACGGTCAAGAAAATGTTCGACACATCTCATTGGATTCTGCAACTTCTATAAGTTCATTCACAACTATGCAACAATCGCCAACCGTTAACTCTCTTATGAAGGAAAAGAAGAATCGAATGAATCCAAATGCACAGAAAGCATTTGAACCCTAAAACAACAATTCCTAAAAACGCCAGTACTACAAATGGTAGAATCAAACCAAACCATTTGAAAATAGAATGTGATGCCTCCGCATTTGCCACTGGAGCAGTCTTACTAAAAAGAACTTCGAATGGAGATAAGCATCCAGTTGCTTATTATTCAAAGCTCTCAATCCAGCCGAAAGGAACTATCATGTTCGGATCAGAGATTCTTATCAATCATCAGAGCATTGAAAGAATGGAGACATTATGTCGAAGGATCACCTGAGCATTACTAATTTGGTCGGATCACGAGAACTTATCCTGA
>JAHTMV010000021.1:0-116802 GCA_022315185.1 Agaricus sinodeliciosus
TATAAAACACATGGCAGAAAAGTGTGATAGTTTTATCAGCGGATTTTTCGCTCAGTCTGAGTCCAAATTTCGTCCTCGAGGATAGCTGTGTCAGCTCTCTTCTCATGCTTTGTACAGGCACTCCGAACCTCAACTTCGCCTACGCGCCTCTCGAAAGCTAGGGATGGCAAATCGGCACATGCATGACTTTACTGAGGCTTAGTTCCCCTTCGGCAGTCCTTCCAACGTTGTCCAAACGTTCCCACATTTGAGCATTTTGTTGTTCTTCCTTTGTTGTCTATTCAAACTTCCTATTTCCCAATTCTCACATAGGTTTGTCCCTGCTCGCTCCATAGGGATTATTCTGGTCTGGTGGCGTTCTGATGGATCACCTTCTTTTCGTCGACTCAAGCCCTAAACGATGTATGCTGGATGGTGTTCTTCCGCCTGTATTGTGTTTGGTTCGAAGAGAATCAGGGCAGATAACCAGGATATGGTTTTAAACGGATATCGAGCGAGTGTGCTTCGGAGAAGTAAAAGCGCTGATTTCATCTATCACCATGTCAGATCTAGAGTTATTGAAGGACATCAATATCGATCAGGTCAGATCAGGCAACGTGTGTATTGCCATTGTTTAAGCTCTTCCGTCGATCTTTTATGCCCAGCATTTACTATTTCCATGCTGCGAAGGCTTCTCCAACTCTCTGTTCGGAATCCATCCATTAATGCAATCTTGTATTAGAGACAGTATCAACGTGTAGGAGAACAATAATAAATATATAGTTCACTACGCATCAGTTTGTCACACCTACGTTTACATTGTGAGTTCTGGGAGAATTTAATCAGAAGTTTCGAGAAAAAGACAAGATTTTTCCCTGAAGGGTTTTTCAAAGAAAATGATAAGTTGTTTTCTCTTCGTTTTGTAGCGCATCTGTGAATTGTGTATTTTCTTGCGACCATAAGGATTTTGACGGTAAGGAGTGTTGTGGACGAAGTCCAACGTACGCGCTTTGCTAAGCAACAACACTCCAAATCGTGCCGTAGAATGCAGCTGCGATACAACTTAGCAGGGTTAGGCACTGACTTGCACTGACAAACTACAAGACTACCGACTTGCACACGTTACTGAAACGATGCAAGCTGCGAGTCCAGGTTTTTTTTTTTTTTTTTTTTTGTAATCAGTATAGTATATTTCAATACTACTTAAGGGTGCCATGACGCGTTCCCCGTACTTTACATCACCTGTACTCTATCTAGCTAAAAAGAAATCGTATCCGGCTGACGAGGTCGAAGCCATAAGAGAAAAAGAAAAAGAAAGAAGAGCCATCTTGAAATTGGCTACAAGTACACTTAAATACAAGTAAAAGCAAAATCGTTCATACAAAAGGAAAAAGAAACACAACCTCTTTCTTCCTCTCTTCAAAACAGCCTTTGTGACAGGCTTCATCTCCATCATCGATGCCCGGAAGATACTCTCCCAACCATCATCCACCTCCCACACTCTCCAGTGCCTTAAGAACTCAATCGACTCGTGCAAGAAGATTGGCCCTTTGCTAGTCGGAAGTCTCTTTTCTAACTTCCTTACATTTTCTGAATCTCGCTTGCAGTACACCTCCTCACAGTAGGCCGGCCAGCTCGATTCAGCTTGTCGCGGAAGTTCCATTGGATCGAAACTAAATGTTTGTGGATTGTCTTGAAGGAACAGTATAAGTCCACGTATTGTGAATATTCCTTCGAGATCATAGTGATTGATCCGCCTTACGAACCAAGGACAGACCATAAGTATGTGTTGCCGTGTTTCTGGACACTCCAGATTACAAGGGCATGATTTGTACGGTTCATTCTTGAAGAACCGCACTCTGTACTCCCCAATAGGAGCATGTAAACAAGCCACTCGCATAAGGCGCGTGAATAGTGGAGAGTCGTTGGCAGCTGAGATCCCCTGATCTGATTGGAACCATGGACCACCTTGGATATGACTTGGAAGAACTGGATTGCCTTCTCTGTCATTGAATTCGTACCAATTATTTCCTTTATGGCACAATTTGTCGTGATCGGTTGACCTAAAAAAGTCATTACCTTTTTGTCTGAGTTTTGAGCGCGTTCCTACACCTCCTGAAGGAGGTCTGTGTGGTGGCGGCACAATTTGATTAGGTGAGCGGGCTAAAATAATCTGCCCTGAGCGCGTTCGTCTGTCCTCCGAAGAGTCCATGTTTGGTGGCGGCTCGCTGTCATCGCGTGAACGGACTGTGAGTCCTGGGCGCGTTCCTCTACTCTCTGAAGAGAGCATGTTTGGTGGCATTCCACTAGTAGTGCAAACTCCTTGGAATCCTGCTTGCCAAAGGGAAATGGCATCTCGCGTTGTCTTCTGCCTTGTGTAATGGTAAGAGGCAGATTGAGGGAAGGATAATGATTGCTCTGTAAACGTCTTGGCATTTACCGCGTTGCAATAAGCCTGTTGAGCGACTGGTTGAAGCATACCAGATTCGGCTGCAAAAGATGCCGGAGATGTCACCCATGATTTGTTGAAGCCTCGTATTTCAATCTCGACTTCAGGGAAGTCCGTGACGATGGCCTCGAAGGCTAGGGATACAGCAATAGAGAGCTGAGATCCAAGCGGTTTGGTATTAGTTGACATCAATTTTTTGACGATCAGCTGGGACATTGTGTAAAGGACGACCTTATGAATGGGCCACCCTTTTTTGTAGCTTTTTATGAGCTTTGATAAGTGCCAGGAATGTTGACCACCCCGACAATAGTTTCCTCCGTTGCCCGCCTTCCAGCGGCCCTCGTTTTTGTATGCTATGGATCGTCCCTTGAACAATGAGACGACTGCAACATGCGAATGATTTCGATCAGGAACAGGAATGTTCGGATCGAATTTGTGTTTGACGCCTGCTGTGAAAAGATGCAACGCGTCTGGTTCCCTGATAGGCGCAAGATTCAGATTATCATGGTATTCTTTTCGTTCTTTGTGTGGTTTAGGCATGGATACGAATTTGATTTTGTCCGGAAATTGGTCAACTAGCCGATATCCAGGTTTGATATGTTCAGAGAGGGGGTCGAATATCTCCGAGGAAGGATTGTCGATCACCATGTCAAGTGGGAATTTGATAATCTTGCGGATTGCTTTGGATTTGCGTTCCAATGCGTTTGGATGTAGGGCTGAACCCTTAGCTTGTCGCCGTTCTAGTAATGAAAGAACGGGATGATGCAGATGAAGCGTGTTGATGTGAATGAACGATCTCTCAACTAACTTCTTTAATGTAAGATGAAGGGGCATGAGGCCAGCCACAGCCGCCATTGCCCCCATAGGTGAAGTTCGAAATGCGCCAGTGATCCAGCGTGCTCCTTGGTTATGAGTGAGATGAAGCATTTTGATGTTTGATTTGAAACACCTCGTCCCAGGCTTGTACCAACAGCGAAGTCCGAAAGTCGCTATCGGTTGTATGCACAAAATATACAGGAGACGCTTTTGTTTTGGCGTCAATCCTCTATTGGAGTTTCCAAGTGACTTCATGCACCGTACTGCAGAAACTGACTTGGTGGAGTAGAACTTTACGTGATCGCGAAAGGTCAAGTTTCGATCAAACATAATTCCCAAATATCTCCATACATTTTTGGGGACGCATAAATTGTCATTGCCAAGATCCAGACTGGGATTTTCTGAATCTTTCTTGCGCACGGAATCAGCAAAGTTGAATAGCTCCGTTTTTGAATGTTCCATTACTAGACCGAAGTCTGTGAATATTTTAGTCATCTGGACATAAGCCTCTTTTAGAGTATCATGTGTATCAGATCTACAAGCCCCCATTGCAACAAGAAGTCTGTCATCAACAAAAGAGAGAAAAGTAGATAAGGGAAAATGAACATGTCTTTCTTCATCCCGTACCCATTTGTCCAATAAATGAAAACATGGAGCTATATACAACGCTGAAAGAATTGGCGATAAAGCACTACCTTGACCGACTCCTACGTTACTATCAAAGAATGGAGAAGTGACATTGTCTATAGAATATTGAGTCTTCCTATCGATTAGATAATTTGAAAAGAAAGAAACTACACTAGGTGCAAACCCAAAATGTTTGAAGATTTTAGAGAGAACATTATGATTTAATGAAGGAAAAAATTGTGCAATGTCAAAAGCTAACACCGACGTTTTCTTCTTTTCTGCCCATGCAGTGCGCACATGATGTGTAAGTGCCACCGCTGCATCCTCGACCGACCGTTGGAGTATTCCTCCAGTCTGACATGGATGTATAACGCCCACTTCTATCCCTTCAAATTGGAGCCGGCGCGCTATCATTTTCTCAATGAGTTTCCCCATTGTATTGAGTAACACAATTGGCCTGAACGATTTGGCCTTGTCATATGATGGCTTGCCCGGTTTCGGAATGATACCGAATGAAAACCTGGACATCGCAGCTTGCATCGTTTCAGTAACGTGTGCAAGTCGGTAGTCTTGTAGTTTGTCAGTGCAAGTCAGTGCCTACCTGCTAAGTTGGTATCGCAGCTTGCATCTACCTGCACTATTTGGTATGTGTTGTCTGCTTTAGCAAAGCAGCGTAGTTGGACCTTCGTCACAAAACTTCCTTACCGTCAAAATTCCCTTATTCTCCAGAAAAATACCAATCTCAAAAAGACCCATAAAACCAGAAAACAACTTATACATTTCTTTGAAAAACCCTTATAAAAATCTCTGTCTTTTTCTCGAACTTCTGATTTAATTCTCCCCACGAAACACACAACTGAGAACAGTCTGTGCGTAGTGAACATATATTTTATATTTTCCCTCACGTAGATACTGTCATCTCTACAATGATGCAATTAATTGGGATGGATTCAAAAAGGAGTTGAGAGAAGCCTTCGAGCATGGGAATAGTAAAGCTGAGGCTAAGGATGCGATCGAAGAGCTTAAACAAGGCAAACGACACGTTGCTGATTTCCTGATCGAATTTGATGTCCTCAAATCTCGATCTGACACTGATGATAAACACGCTGTTTATCTTCTCCGAAAGCACACTCGCTCCGATATCGTTAAAACAATCCTTGGTTATCCACCTGATTCTCTTCCGACCACATACAAAGGCTGGAAGAACACCATCCAGTCCATCGGTTTAGGCTTTGAGTCGACTGAAAGAAGGGTCGATCATAGAACCCCAACCAGAATAATCTATGGAGGAGCAGGACAACCTATGGAAATTGGGAAAAGGAAGTTTGAATAGAACAACAAGGAGAGAACCAAAATGCTTCAAATGTGGGACGTTTGGACACGTTGGAAGGAACTGCCGAAAGGGAACTAACTCAAGTAAAGTGCTATGCATGTGGCCGATTTGGCCACCTTTCGAAGGATTGCCGAAACAAGGTGTGAGGATCAGAGCTATCTCCGAGGAAGAAGGGAAAGATGAGGAAGGAGAACCGAGATGATGAACCAAAAACAGGGTTTTTCTGAAGGATCAGAGTAAGCATGAGCTCACAATCCTATGCATCTAGACGAAACAACAATCGATATGTCATTCTTCATTACCGAAGTCTAGACGAGTGCGAATTAGGCATCAAACCAAAGATCACAAACAAACAACAAAAAACAAAATTAAAGTTAAGGCAATGGTCGACTCAGGATGCACCCACACCTGTATTGGCGAAGAATTGGTCGAAAAGGAAAGATTACCAACGGAGAAAATGGCTTCACCCGATGGACAGACACACAACGCCGACGAACTCCTAGTGGAGGAAAACCGATCATGGATTTTGTCAAACTAGATATGGAAATCAATGGACATAAAGAGGATCTCAAGCTGTCATCACGCTGCTTAACTCCTCTGACTTACTCCTGGAACATGATTGGCTGGTAACCATAACCTGGAAATCGATTGGGTGCATGGACTTGTTCGATTCACTCGCTGCCCTATGAACTGCACTACTCGACATAATACTATCGCTTTCCCACCACGACTGCGATGACTGAAAACTAACATCGATGATTCTATTGAAGAGAAGGAACCAGATCCAACTAATCTTGAGGACTTACCCCCCTATATCTGACCATTCACACACCTTTTCAACAAGAAAAACTTCGAACAACTACCGGCTCACACGGAATGGGATCATGAGATCAACCTAATGGAAACACACCAAATGAGATATCATCTAAGGTCTATAATATGACACCCACGGAAAGAGAGGAACTGGAAAATTTTTAGACGAGAACCTAGCTTCGAAACACATCCGACCATCAAAATCGCCTTATGCCACTCCATGCTTCTTTTACCAAAGAAGGATGGTTCATTATGACTATGCCAGGATTACAGGAAACTGAATGAATACTCGATCAAAGACAAAACACCGCTTCCCCTAATTAGCGAAGTTATCGACCAGTTGAAAGATGCCAAATACTTTAACAAGCTAGACATCATCTGGGTTACAATAACGTCAGATCAGGGAAGGAAATGAATGGAAGGCAGCATTTTTGACAAACAGAGGACTATTTGAACCAATGGTCATGTTTTTCGGCATGAGTAATTCCCCAGCCACCTTCTCTCGCATGATGACTATGATATTCAGGGAGATGATCCAAGAGGAGCATTGGTGAACAATATGGATGACTTTGCCATTCCAGGAAGGACAAAGGAGGAGCTAGAAGGACGGACGGTTCAGTTCTTAGAAATCGCTGACAAGCATAATCTGTTCTTCAAACAATCGAAGTGCGAGTTCGATGCCAAACAAATTGCCATACTGGGAACTGTAGTCAGAAACGGGACAGCAACAATGGAATGAGACAAAGTTCAGGCTATCTTGGATTGGAAAACTCCGACATCAATCAAGGGAGTGGAGAGTTTCTTAGGCTTCACAAATGTCTATCGCCGATTCATCAAAAACTTCAGCATCGTTGCTGCACCATTGAATCAACTAAAAGGGGGAAAGGAAAAGAAGGAATGGAAGTGGGGAAAGGAACAACAAGACGCATTTGACAAGATCAAAGAAGCTATCACTTCGGAACCAGTACTCACTTTACCAAGCGACAATGGAAAATTCAGAGTAGAAACAGATGCATCAAACTTTGGAACTGGAGCAGTTTTATCACAGGAAAAGGAAGGAAAGTGGCACCCAGTGGCATTTATGTCCAAAACTCTCACCGATGCCGAAAGGAATTACGAGATCTACGACAAAGAACTTCTAGCCATTATCAAAGCCTTAAAGGCATGGAGACAATACCTCCTAGATGCCAAAAAATGCTTCGAAATTTGGACCGATCATGAGAATCTGAAGTATTTCCGAGAACCCCAAAAGCTGAACGCTCGACAAGCTCGCTGGTATCTCATGCTCCAGGAATACGATTTTTCCATACGCCATGTTCCTGGGAAAACAAATACCAAAGCAGATATCCCCTCATGACTTGTTAAACCAGATATGTCAAATGATAACAAAGACGTCGAAATGTTCAAGGACAAAATGTTCATCTAACAGTTAACCGAGTCTACTCCCATATATGAGACAATCTTACTCCGAAATGTAGAAGTTCTCCCAGACAACACATTGATTGACAAAATTAGGAGTTGTGAAAGGCGAGAGTCACGAGTGATACAAGAAATGAAGAAACGACTGGAAGAGTTATGGGAGGAAAATGGCATAATCTTCTGCCAAGGAAGAATCTATGTCCCAGATGATGGGAAACTTTGAGACCGAATTCTCTTCGATCATCATTATCCACCTGACATCAGACATTCTGGCCATCACCGTATGCTTGAATTGCTAAAGAGGACTTATTGGTGGCCCACGATCAAAATGGACGTCAAGCGATATGTCAAAGGATGTGATCAGTGTCAAAAGAACAAGATTATCAGATGACCAGACCACATTCCTCTTAATCCTTTGCCCATACCGGAAGGACCTTGGCAGGAGATCTCCATCGACATGATCGGACCTCTACCAAAATCACTTGACAAAGATGCCATCATCGTGATAGTAGATCACTTCTCAAAAATGATCCATTTTATTCCCACTGTTACCTCACTCTCATCACCGGACTTAGCAGAACTCTACAAATCAGAAGTCTGGTGCATCCATGGAATTCCGAGGAGAATCATTAGTGACCGAGGACCACAGTTTGCATCTAAATTTATGAAGGAGTTATGTCGATCCCTCGGAACAGAAAGGAACTTATCAACAGCTTATCACCCTCAGACTGATGGACAAATGGAACGAATGAACCAAGAGGTAGAGACTTATCTCAGGGCCTTCGTCAACTACAGACAGGATGACTGGGTACGGTGGCTACCTACAGCAGAGTTTCATTATAATGATAAAATTCACTCAGCGACTGGCCAAACCCCATTCTTCTTGACTTATGGACTCTATCCTTGGAAAGGAAATCTCACCACTGATACCACGAACCCTTCAGCAAATTCGTTCCCCTCAGAACTACTGAAAGTCCGAGAAGAAGCGAAGGCAGCTATGGAAGCCAACAACGACTTGATGAGGAACAGAGGATCCGACAAACATCAAAAAGAAGACTTCAAATCAGGAGAATATGTTTGGATCGAAGCAACGAACATTCACTCCAACTGACCATCACAGAAACTTGATAACAAACGCTACGGCCCATTCGAGATCAAAGAAAAAGTCGGTGACCAATCTTACCATGTGAAACTACCAGAATCTTGGTCCATCCATGACGTATTTCATTCTTCTCTTCTCACCAAATGTCACAAACCCGAGTTTGATTCTCAGAAGAAACCAGCTCCACCCCCACCAGACATCGTTAACGAAGAAGAAGAATATGAAGTCAAAGAGATCTGAGGACACCGACGCAAAGGCCAAGGGATACAATTTTTAGTTCACTGGAAAGGCTATGGTAACGAAGATGACTCCTGGATACCACGTTCATCCATGGGAAATACAGAAGAACTTCTCTCTGAATACCTAAACAAACTTCCCAACAAACGACTATAAATCATAACCTGTAGATCACTTGAACCCATCTATCCCTCACACCCACCATGCAAGCCATCGCTGACTCCTTTATCCCTACCTCCAATGACCGAATCATTCGAGGAGCTGACATTGTCTTTACTGTCACCGACAGTGTCAAATTTCACATCCATTCCTACTTCTTCACCTGAGAATCCATTTACTGGTGACGATTACTCACTGGTAACGATGCTCCCCACCATCCCTTACTCAGGGAATATACGGCAACCAACCCCTACACCATCAATGATGTTGATTCCATCGATTTTCATATGCTCATCCATGTTTTCTACAACAATAAATATGATGACTATTCGTTCTTCCACCTTGACGAATGGATCACCATATTAATTTATGCACACAAATGGGAGTTCCCATGTGTCAAGGATCTCGCTATACGATGCCTGGATAAAATGGACTATGGAGTGGTTGAACGAGTTTGTGGAATACATTGTTTGATTGATGTCAGAGTTTTCCAATCCAAGATAGCCTGAACTTTGTCTCATTCCATTGTTGCTGTCCAGTTTCTGACTACAGTTCCCAGTATGGCAATTTGTTTGGCATCGAACTCGCACTTCGATTGTTTGAAGAACAGATTATGCTTGTCAGCGATTTCTAAGAACTGAACCGTCCGTCCTTCTAGCTCCTCCTTTGTCCTTCCTGGAATGGCAAAGTCATCCATATTGTTCACCAATGCTCCCTCTTGGATCATCTCCCTGAATATCATAGTCATCATGCGAGAGAAGGTGGCTGGGGAATTACTCATGCCGAAAAACATGACCATTGGTTCAAATAGTCCTCTGTTTGTCAAAAATGCTGCCTTCCATTCATTTCCTTCCCTGATCCTGACGTTATTGTAACCCCAGATGATGTCTAGCTTGTTAAAGTATTTGGCGTCTTTCAACTGGTCGATAACTTCGCTAATTAGGGGAAGCGGTGTTTTGTCTTTGATCGAGTATTCATTCAGTTTCCTGTAATCCTGGCATAGTCATAATGAACCATCCTTCTTTGGTACAAAGAAGCATGGAGTGGCATAAGGCGATTTTGATGGTCGGATGTGTTTCGAAGCTAGGTTCTCGTCTAAAAATTTGTCCAGTTCCTCTCTTTCCGTGGGTGTCATATTATAGACCTTAGATGATATCTCATTTGGTGTGTTCTCCATTAGGTTGATCTCATGATCCCATTCCGTGTGAGCCGGTAGTTGTTCGAAGTTTTTCTTGTTGAAAAGGTGTGTGAATGGTCAGATATAGGGGGGTAAGTCCTCAAGATTAGTTGGATCTGGTTCCTTCTCTTCAATAGAATCATCGATGTTAGTTTTCAGTCATCGCAGTCGTGGTGGGAAAGCGATAGTATTATGTCGAGTAGTGCAGTTCATAGGGCAGCGAGTGAATCGAACAAGTCCATGCACCCAATCGATTTCCAGGTTATGGTTTACCAGCCAATCATGTTCCAGGAGTAAGTCAGAGGAGTTAAGCAGCGTGATGACAGCTTCGAGATCCTCTTTATGTCCATTGATTTCCATATCTAGTTTGACAAAATCCATGATCGGTTTTCCTCCACTAGGAGTTCCGTCGGCGTTGTGTGCTGTCATCGGGTGAGCCATTTTCTCCGTTGGTAATCTTTCCTTTTCGACCAATTCTTCGCCAATACAGGTGTGGGTGCATCCTGAGTCGACCATTGCCTTAACTTTAATTTGTTTTTTGTTGTTTGTTGTGATCTTTGGTTTGATGCCTAATTCGCACTCGTCTAGACTTCGGTAATGAAGAATGACATATCGATTGTTGTTTCATCTAGATGCATAGGATTGTGAGCTCATGCTTACTCTGATCCTTCAGAAAAACCCTGTTTTGGTTCATCATCTCGGTTCTCCTTCTCATCTTTCCCTTCTTCCTCGGAGATAGCTCTGATCCTCACACCCTTGTTTCGGCAATCCTTCGAAAGGTGGCCAAATCGGCCACATGCATAGCACTTTACTGAGTTAGTTCCCTTTCGGCAGTTCCTTCCAACGTGTCCAAACGTCCCACATTTGAAGCATTTTGGTTCTCCTTTGTTGTTCTATTCAAACTTCCTTTTCCCAATTTCCATAGGTTGTCCTGCTCCTCCATAGATTATTCTGGTTGGGGTTCTATGATCGACCCTTCTTTCAGTCGACTCAAAGCCTAAACCGATGGACTGGATGGTGTTCTTCCAGCCTTTGTATGTGGTCGGAAGAGAATCAGGTGGATAACCAAGGATTGTTTTAATGATATCGGAGCGAGTGTGCTTTCGGAGAAGATAAACAGCGTGTTTATCATCAGTGTCAGATCGAGATTTGAGGACATCAAATTCGATCAGGAAATCAGCAACGTGTCGTTTGCCTTGTTTAAGCTCTTCGATCGCATCCTTAGCCTCAGCTTTACTATTCCCATGCTCGAAGGCTTCTCTCAACTCCTTTTTGAATCCATCCCAGTTAATTGCATCATCTGAAGTGGTCAGTGTTTCAGACCACTTATCAGCGAAGTGTCCGGCGGTTCCTCCTCTCATCCTAGCGGTAATGGCAGTTGCCCTCATGTCAGCATCTGTGATCTTGTTAAACTTGAGGAACAACGTAATTCCTCTCCACCAATCTTCAAACTTGTTCCTGTTTCCATCAAAAAATCCCAGGTCTGGTACCAAGGATTTGGGAGGATGTTCTCCCATAACAGCGAGTTGTTGGTTTCCTTGATCAGTGCTCATGTCGTCTGTGTTCGGATCTCATAAATTAAGTTCTTCAAAATTCTCTGCAAACTCTTCTGAGTCGCTGTATCATGTTGGTTCCAGTTCATTTTCTTCTTCATCTACTTCTTTCTCAGTTTCGGTGTCATCTGATGAAGGTTCTCAGTACTCGAAAAAAGATCTGTTACTCTGGTTGCTCTGCTGTCTGGCGATAGACTCAGGTAGAGTAAACTCTTTTCCACTAGTGCTCATACACTGATCGGTGCCCTATGCACAAATATACTCGTTCGGCAGCAAGACGTAGGCTGCACATACCTTTCCTAGGTACAAGACTGTTGCAAGGTGAGATAGAGACACTTTACCAAATGTTATGACCTTAAGGCGGAACTTAGGTTGCAACGAAAGGCAAAGGCTTGAGAGCGATAAGGGAAGAAAGCAAGTTGGTAAAGCATAAAGAATACATGAGTATTCTATGACTATTTATACTACTAAGATCTACCCAGGGTAACTAAGAATAACATCGGGCTGAGTAAGTATGACTGAAGTAGATGAGTAATGATGAGAACAAGAAGACATAAGAAGTAAAGCAAAAGAAAGAAAGTTCTTATAGTATGTCGGAACTAGAGCGATTCCATAACAATGGCATGTTTATGCGTTTGTTTTGGACTATCTGGAGCATCGTATGTCTTGGAAAAGTCAGAGAGGGCTAGTCTCATGAGGAGGAAGCCGCGCGAAAAAAGAAAAATGGTGGCTGCATGCAGGAGCCTGGATGAGCCATGTTACCAGTCAAGCATGCAGAACAGGGATCCAGGGTCACTGGCCCAGGCAGGGCCTGCAGTAGTTTAGTCCCTTTGAGATAATAAGCTCCATTTCAGTATTTGTTCCCATTGAACTTGTGCTTCTTGCTCCTGTTTCATTTGTTCACTGTGCATTCGGATGCTGTAATATTGTATCTGGTCATATCAACAATAAGACCTTCATGCGGTCTTCCTATCTTTCTGAAGGAGTATGACTAGATAGTGGTGAGACTAAGGGACTTGTATCCGCTGGGCACACCATGTGTGCAGCAGCCACAGCTACCAGCAGGGATTGTGGATACCTCTCTGTTTCAGATTCTTCAATATTCCAATTCGGAAAGAGTCCACATAAGGCCCAACGAATTTAGGATAAAAATTTCGCACCATCTCTTTTCATACAAATAAGTTTTTGCTGGAGATATAAACCACTTGTGGTTGTGGGCTGTTGTGGGCCGTTGCACACGCGGTGAGCCTGGCAAATGTGAGTCCTTTTAGCACAGGTAAATAGGAAACAGGGGCAATGTGTTGGAAAACTGAATTTGGACCGATCAAGCCAGATCATGCCGCCCCAGGTGTTATGGTTTCACCAGTTATGGTCACTCGTTCAGGCTCTTTTGTTTTTCTGCATTCTCACGCCTGCCCGTTATACTTTTCTTTCATCTTTCCTTTCTAGTATCTTTTGTCTCACTGTTACTCCACTCCCATATGCTTTACTCCATGTCCATACGTTCTTACTCCACTACCCCGAGTATTATAACTCAGTCCTGTTCTATACTTAGTTACCTTGGGTAGTTGTCTTCACGTATATAAACCCTGTAGGTACCGCTGTAGTCTTTACGCTTTACCAATCATATCTTTCCCTTACTCTACTCTTTCTTCGCCCTCAAGTCTTTGTCACTTGTCTGCAACCTGAGTCTTTATAGATTAAGGTCGTAACATTTGGTAAAGCATCTATACCTCACCTTGCAGACAGCAGCCTAGCGAGCTTGCTGTAGTGGTAGTGCATACGACAGATCTACCAATCAAACGGACATAATTTTTTCGTCGAAGCTTTCACAAGCGTAGTCATCAGGGCATAGTTTATGCCAAGTAGCAGCCACAAGGAAGAAACGACTTGTCGAAGAAGAATTAGCCGCATATCACGACGATTGTTGCGAGAGATCGAGTTACCTAGTAGCCGACACGAGACCGGAATCAGCACCACAGTCAGAAGACGACGAAGAAGTAGATCAAATCGCAGTATTTGCATATACACATCGATAACGAAGACCAATCAGAGACAAAGGAACCATCAGACATGTCGACCACAGAGAATACCAAGTCAATTATCCCCGATCCCGGTTGGTTCGAGGGAAGCAGAGAGAGATTTGAGGACTGGTGGAGGAGCATCAGCTGTTCATAAAGTTTAACGGGATCACCGACAATGATAGGATGATCATAGCGGCCATATCCAGGATGAGAGGAGGAGTAGCCGGAAGTTTCTCAGCACTCATAGCGGACAAAGTCACCAACCCAGACGTAACATTTACGTGGAAGCAATTCGAGAAGCAAGCGAAGGAGTTGTTTATCGATGGAATGGACAAGGAGAAGAGCGAGATAGCTATCGAGACTATGACACAAGGAAGGAAACCCATCGTGGACTTCTTAGTCGAATTTACCTTGATGATGAACAAAGCGGGAACGGACGATCAACACGCTATCTTCTTGCTGAAGAAGAACGTCAAAAAGGAAACCATTCGCACCATTCTATCATTCCCACCCGACAAAGTCCCCACCACATTCAACGGATGGCTCGAAACCATAAAAGCAGTAGGAATGGGAACAGAGACGATGAGTTTGTTCGACAAACACACCACGACAGGAGTCACTTATGGAGGAAGCGGTCAACCCATGGAATTAGGAAGGTTCGAACCGCTAGAGTCCAAACCCCGAATAATCAGAGGAAGTGTTTCAATTGTGGAAAGTTCGGACATTTTGCTAGAGAATGCAGGCAGCCGAAGAAGACCGTAACGTGTTACAATTGTAACAAACCAGGGCACATTGCCAGGAATTGTAGGGTGCCGAAGAGAGCTAGGACTAGGGAAACGACCGAGGATAGTCCACAGGATGAAGAAGATACCACCGAGAAGCAGGATTTTGCCGAAGGGTCCGATTGAGCGAAATCTCGACCCATAAATCGTAGAGTCTCTCCCCATGTAACAACAAATTCGAAATCCAAGTATGTTATTCCTTTCAAGAGAGACTCAACGCGCGAAATTCTGCTGGATGCAACCATCAACACCAAGAACGGAAACAAAACGGTCAAGGCCCTTATCGACTCGGGAGCACATATGACGATGATAGCAAAGGAGTTGGCAGAGAGAGAGAAATTGAAGAAGGTCAAACGACAACAACCCATTCGCATGAGAAATGCAGACAACACCAAATCGGACAGGGATATTAACGGAGGACGCCAAAATCCAGATGATCTAGGAGGACATAAGGAGGAAATCAAGGCACTGGTATCGGACATTTCGAGCGCGGATATTTTTTTGGATACGACTGGTTAATTCAACATAACCCGGAGATCGACTGGATAAACCAAGAAGTCAGATTTACAGATGCCCCAGTACATGCACTACACCACACCAAACGATTCCTTTTTCTCGACGGCTAACCACTGATGTGGACAGCGCTACGGAGGAAAAAGAATCAGATCCCACCAACCCCGAAGATTACCCGATTACATTCGACCATTTACGCACTTGTTTAACAAACGGAATTTTGAGCAATTACCAGCTCGAACGGAATGGGATCATGAGATCAATCTAACGGAGGACACCAAAGGAGATATCATCGAAGGTTTATAACATGACGCCAAAGGAAAGGGAGGAACTCGATAAGTTCTTAGACGAGAACCTAGCATCGAAACGAATTCGACCATCCAAATCACCATACCTGCCCCTTGTTTCTTCGTACCAAAGAAAGACGGATCGCTCCGACTATGCCAGGACTACAGGAAACTCAACGAACATTCATCAAGGACAAAACGCCATTACCGCTCATAAGCGAAGTACTCGACCAACTGCGAGATGCGAAATACTTCAATAAACTGGACATTATCTGGGGTTACAACAATGTCAGGATCAGAGAAGGAGATGAATGGAAAGCAGCGTTTATCACCAATCGTGGATTATTCGAACCTACCGTCATGTTTTTTGGAATGAGTAACTCCCCGGCGACCTTTTCTCGTATGATGGCAACCATATTCCGAGAAATGATCCAAGAAGGTGCACTGGTCAACTATATGGATGACTTCGCGATTCCAGGATGTACCAAAGAAGAACTACGTGAACGGACTATACATTTCCTGAAAATCGCCGACAAACATAGTCTATTCTTCAAACGATCGAAATGCGAATTCGACACCACGGAAATCACCTTGTTAGGCATGGTTGTAGGGAATGGTAAAGCCACTAGGGAAAAGGAAAAGGTCAGGGCCATAAAGGAGTGGAAAACGCCACGAACAATTAAGGAGGTAGAAAGTTTCTTGGGATTCACGAACTTTTACAGACGCTTCATACAAAACTTCAGCATCATCGCAGCTCCGCTTAATCAGTTGAAGGGAGGAGGAAAAGAATGGAAATGGGAAGAAGCACAACAACAGGCATTCGAAGCGTCAAAGATTCCATTACCAGCGAACCAGTATTGGCGTTGCCAAATGACTATGGAAAGTTTAGATTGGAGGTGGATGCATCAAACTATGGAACGGGAGCAGTCCTATCACAGGAACAGGAAGGAAAATGGCATCCGGTTGCATTCATGTCCAAAACGTTGACTGAAGCAGAACGAAACTACGAGATCTACGACAAGGAGTTATTGGCTATAGTCAAGGCGCTGAAATTATGGAGACAGTACCTGTTGGATGTGAAGGAACAGTTCGAAATCTGGACGGACCACGAGAACTTGAAACACTTCAGAGACCCACAAAAACTGAACGCTCGACAAGCAAGATGGTACCTTATGCTGCAGGAATATGATTTCACACTACGACACATACCCGGAAAATCTAACACCAAAGCCGACATCCTCTCCTCATAGTCAAACCAGATACAAGCCGAGACAACAGGAACATGGAATGTTCAAAGGAAAGGAGTTTGTACGAAGAATAGTTGAAGAAACGCCAGTATATGAAGCCACCATTCTACGATCTGACGATTCGAGATATCACCCGACCAACAGATCCTGGAAGTTATCAGAAAGTCGAAGAGAGGGAAACCATGGTACTGCAGGAATTGGCGAAACAACCGGAGAAAGTGTGGGAGAAAGAAGGGATAATTTACCGACAAGGACGGATCTATGTGCCGGATGAAAGGAACTTGCGAGATCAAATCCTACGATCACCACTATTCCCCCGACGTCGGACACCCTGGACAACATCGGATGCTAGAACTGTTGAAGCGGACGTTCTGGTGGCCCACGATCAAGACGGACGTCAGGAGATATGTCAGAGGATGTGACATGTGTCAAAAGAACAAGATCATTCGCAGACCCGAACCAATACGCTGAACCCATTACCAATCCCAGAAGGCCCTTGGCAGGAAATCTCTATTGACATGATCGGACCTTTGCCTAAGTCCGAAGGCAAAGATGCTATTGTTGTTATCGTCGACCGGTTCTCAAAGATGATCCACCTTGTTCCCACCACTACGACTCTCACGTCAATCGAATTAGCGCATCTATACAAATCGGGTTGGAGGCTCCATGGAATTCCCCGAAGAATCATCAGTGACAGAGGACCGCAGTTCGCATCTAAATTCATGAAGGAGCTATGCACATCATTGGGGATAGAAAGGAACCTATCAACGGTATCATCCTCAGACGGATGGACAACGGAACGCATCAACCAAGAAGTCGAAATGTACTTGCGGAATTTATCAGCTATCGACAGAACGATTGGACGAAATGGCTACCTACGGCAGAGTTCCATTACAACGATAAAGTCCACTCGGCCACGAAGAACACACCGTTCTTTTTGAATCACGGATTCCATCCATGGAAAGGGAATCACAGTCTACCTACGTTCAACCCAGCGGCAGCGGATTTCTCATCGGAGTTAGAGAAAGCCCGAGAAGAAGCTAAAGCGGCAATGGAAGAGAACAATGATCTTATGCGAAACCGAGGAAACCACGGAAATGTCTCTAAAACGTTCTCACCCGGAGAGAAGGTCTGGCTAGAAGCAGTTAACATTCATTCCAACCGACCATCACGGAAACTTGACAACAAACGCTATGGACCTTTCGAGATCGTCGAAGCTGTCGGAGATCGGTCATACAAGCTTCGCTTACCTGAGTCCTGGGCAATCCACAACGTATTCCACGTTTCATTGCTCACACGATGTCACGAACCCGAGTTTGACAGCCAACACCACCCTACCCGCCGCCACCTGATATCATAAACGAAGAAGAAGAGTACGAAATCGAAGAGATCCGAGGACATAGGAAGCGAGGAAGAGGAACCCAGTATTTGGTACATTGGAGGTTACGGAAATGAAGAAGACACATGGTTACCAAGATCAGCCTTGGAGAACGCCAAGGACGTCCTAGACGAGTACGAGAAACACGGTCGTAGGATATAAACCCAACGAAAGCACTCCAATCATACAACAATCGTCAATCTCTTTCATCCTCCAAATCACCTTCAAATGTCCGACATCTCGACCTTTATTCCACCTTTCCAATCCACAACAACGAAACACCTGCTTTGGTCAGAATTCGAGGAGCAGATTTATGTGTCCAAACCAAAGACGGAATGCGCTTCTGGATCCATTCATACTTCCTCACCAGAGAATCCGTTTATTGGCGAAGAAAATTAACTGGATACGACGATCCCCATCACACGTTCATCAGAAACTTTAACACCGCAGACCCCGCTTACATTGAAGACGCCAATGCCACAGAATTCCAAGTGTTCCTCTTCATCTTCTACAACACCAAATATGATGACTATTCGAGTCTCGTATTCGAAGAATGGGTTAACATCCTAAACCTTGCGCACAAGTGGAAGTTTCCTGAAGTCAAGAATTTGGCAGAGAGAAACCTCTTCAAGTTGGGATACGAGGTTCGACCTGCAAAGATGGAGATTAACTTCACAGACTAGGATACTTCGTGTGGTCACGAAGCCTAAACGGAGGGTATTGTTATGGTTTCACCGGTTATGGTCACTGCTCGGCTCTTTTGTTTTTCCGCATTCTCACGCCTGCCCGTTATACTTTTCTTTCATCTTTCCTTTCTAGTATCTTTGTCTCACTGTTACTCCACTCCCATATGCTTTACTCCACATCCATACGTTCTTACTCCACTTACTCCACTACCCCGAGTATTATGACTCAGTCCTGTTCTATACTTAGTTACCTTGGGTAGTTGTCTTTACGTATATAAACCCTGTAGGTACTGCTGTAGTCTTTACGCTTTACCAATCGTATCCTTCCCTTACTCTTCTCTCTTATTGCCCTCAAGTCTTTGTCACTTGTCTGCAACCTGAGTCTTTATAAGATTAAGGTCGTAACACTGAGTGTCTCTCAGACCTCGTCCTCTAAACTCACACCTGACAGCATTCAAGCTATCCTAAACATGAAACAGACCTTCCCGGAGATGACTCTCCAGGAAGCTAAAGAATGGGCATCCATCCAAAGCCAAGGCGCCCAAAGGCCGCAGCCTAAAGGGCGAAAGGCGGTGATGGCTGAAAAAGCCAAACAGGGTATCTCGGGTGGCTTGAACTGAAAAGCCGCCCAATTTAGCTTTTCTGACATCGTCCAACCGGAGATGTTCAGTGATATGGGCAAAGTGGTGAATGAAATGAACGTTCATCTCACATATGCGAGATCTCAGATCCGTGTGCAAACTGGACGACTTCTCAAAAGTGTCATTCATTTTAATTTAAACCGAGTTCTGACACAACCGGAATTCGATCGGGTAAAAGAGTGTCTCTTTAAAGCACTCAAAAAGGACGTCCCTGAAGGGGAAGACCCGTTCGCACCCCAATCTGTTGCCCATCTTATAATGAAGGGCTTTAACTATTATACAAACAAGTATAACCGGCGCCCTGAGGACATCCTCACTGGCGACCAAGTAATGGAAATGATGGAAGGAGTTGACCAGTTCCGTGGTTTGGAATGTGTCAAGCGGCCATCGGTTGTCAAATCCAAAGGATCCAATGACATCGCAGTCATATTTGTGGATGTGTGGGATTCTAAGAATGGGATCCACACAAAGGAGATTGTGAACAAAGCCTACCACATTGGTAGGAAGTTTATCAGAGTGGAGTACGCGAGGCAGAGGGAGTTTGTCCCTCAATGCCAGAAATGTTGGGCATGGAGTCACGGCACCAGTCGATGCCATATCAATCACCAGCGATGTGCAAGGTGTGGACAAGGTCATATGACCGAAAATCATGAAGGATTCAGCACCTGCTGTGGAGAAATCCGCAAGAAACAGGGAGACAAATATGTTGCATGCGAGCACAAACTCAAGTGCTTGAACTGTAAAGGTGAACACATGGCTGATTCGTCCAAATGTGTCTACAAGAGGCACCAGAATGATCGCACATGGCATGATCGCCGTGCTATTGCTGACAGAGAAGCAGAGGCCGAAAGGAGGGCCCGCTGCAAGGCAAACATCACACAGGCTTTGGCAATGCCAGCATCTGAAATTCACGAAATCAACGATTCTCAATGAATTGTATGACCAAAGGACAATTTTCTTTTAAATCTCTCCGTATTTTAAGCTTCAATGTCAGGCGTAGTTGGGAAACCACTAATACGGCATTGGGGAAATATGTTAATGATTATGATATTATATTGTTTCAAGAACCGGGTTGGAAAGGAGTGCACAAGCAGCCTTCCATTCGGGACAAGGAAGGGGATACGGCTTACGGCCCACCTCTAAGCAAATCATGGATTCCGCATACTTCGGCATTCAATGCTACGAAGAATGTGTGTGAACCAATTGACGAGCACCCACGGGTACTCACATATACTAACAAGTGCCTCGGAATATTTAACCCAAAAATGCGCACTGACATTATCAAGCATCATGACATATCAATTGTTACACTCTATATCAAACAGGGTGCCCACCTAAAACCGGTGGACATCATGAACGTGTACAATGATGGCAGAACACATGATGCCATTGATGCACTTGAAGGACTGGGTGAACGAATCCCCTTAGTAGATATATGCGCGGGGGACTTTGATATACATAATCAAACATGGAATGAGAATGCTGTACATCTCAATCCTACTATATGGGGAGATCGCCTCAAGGGCATTATGAGTGATATGGGCCTGGAATACTCCATACCGGACAACCCGGGAAAACCCACATGTGCTCCCCACACCAAGCGTAGTAATACTTCGCCCCCACCCAGCCTTGGAAACGATGATATGGATACAGTTACCCCAGCCAGTATTATCGATCTAGTCTTTACTTCTGAAAATGTTTCACTTTCGGATTTATTTAAACTACATGTATGTGAAAACGATGCAGAACGCTTGGCGTCAGATCACTTTCCTATTCAAATTACCATTCCCTTTTCAAAAGACGATGTAGTATATTATGTAACCAAACTCGACCCGGAAAATGAGGAGGAGTATGAGAAGGAGATCGGCGAACGCTTGGAGAGCTTAGCTGAGAGGTGCGAAAACATAAATTCGAGAGACAAACTGAAACAGGTAGTAGAGGAGGTGTCTCGGATATTTGAAGAGGCGTGGTCACATTGGACGGAGGAAGTCAAAGTGACTGGCAAAGGAAAGAGTTGGTGGAATAAGGAATGCTCCCGAGCATTCAACAACCTGCGCAACAACCTTGATCTGAAGGGTAGAAAGGACATGGAACGATGGAGCGACTTTCGATGCATTATTAAACAAGCGAAGAAGGATTGCTTCGAAAAAAAAATCCATGACATTGCGTCCCTCAAAGGGAGACCATGGGATCTCATGCCTTGGGCAAGGGAGAGAAAGATGCCAGCGACAGAATCACTACTGGATGACCAAGGAAAAGCATGTGTAGATAAAGAACACCTATTCAACACACTACACAATGCATACAACTCAGCCAACAACCGACCAACAAACTTGGAGCGCATGTTCTGGGAAGTTGAAAAGAGAGAAGAAAGAGAATGGGTTTCATTCTCCCAGCAAGAACTTTGCCAAGCGTTAGCCAAATGCGCAAAGAACACTGCACCGGGACCTGACCACATATCATGGTTTGTTCTCAAACACATCACGAAGAGTTCCCCAAAAAGCATCAAGCTCTTCGTCACTATCGCCAATGCCAGCATAGAACAAGAACATTGGCCACAACATTTCAAAAACTCGACATCGGTTGTCATCCCAAAGCTGAGCAAACCGTCTTATGACAAGGCCAAATCATTCCGGCCCATTGTCCTTCTTAACACCCTTGGCAAACTCATTGAGAAGATGATTGCCAACCGCTTGCAATTTGAGAGCCTCGAACAGGAAGTCGTCCACTCGTGTCAAACTGGGGGATCTGTCAGAGGTCTACAGAAGATGCGGCTGCTGCGCTAGCTCACCATGTTAGAGCTGGGTGGAGTCACAAACAAGAGACGTCGGTGTTGGCTTTTGACATCGCGCAATTTTTCCCTCATTGAATCATAGTGTACTTGTAAAAGTTCTCGAACATTTTGGTTTCAACTCTAAATTAGTCTCCTTCTTTTCTGACTATCTAGTGAATCGAAAAACACAATATAAAATCAACAACGACAAATCGGACTATTTCCCTTGTGATGTTGGCATAGGACAGGGTAGTGCACTTTCTCCCATTTTATCTGCTCTGTATATAGCTCCCTTGTTTCATATCTTGGACAAATGGGTACATAGTGAAGATCGACAGCTTGTCTTGTACTCTCCTATTTCTTCTTTTCTCTCATTTGTAGACGATGGTGTTCTTATCGCTACAGACACTAGTTACAAATGGACTCATAATAGTCTAAAAGAATCGTACCGCTTCATAACTGACCTCTTTACAGAGTTTGGGTTAACTATGGAGCATACCAAGACAGAGTTATTCAACTTTGCGAGCAAGGCCAAGAAGCCTAACCCCAAAATCGACCTCGGATTTGCTCCACACACAGGAGCCACCCCCCTCATCCCCAAGAAAGTATGGAGATACCTCGGCATCTTCTATGATCGCAATCTAATGTTCCACGAACATGTCAAACACTATGCAACCAAGTCTCTCTCCACTGTCAAGTGCATGAGAATTCTTGGAAACTCGGCACGCGGGCTTACGCCCAAGCAGAAATGCACTTTATATGTATCGTGTGTTCAACTGGTAGTGACATATGGTCTACGCTGTTGGTACCGCCCAGGACTTCCAGGTTTTCACAGGAACATCTTACTGCTAAACAAAATGCACAGACTAGGAGCACTCTGGATTACAGGAGCCTTCAAGACGTCACCAATGGGTGGAGTCCTCGCTCTAGCAGGACTCATGCCCATGCATTTCATCCTAAAGAAGTTGTTTGATTGATCTGTAGCCAGGATCTCAACACTTCATTATAATCATCCAATCCTTTGCCTGCTTGATCGGAAAAATGCCAAAGGCTCGCAGCTCACAGAATAATGTCGAGTACAGCAAGAGGATGAACAACCAAAGCTCATGTCTACAGTCAACGTCAAAAACTTGGAGCAAGTAAAGGAAAATTTCATCCTTTGTACATTAGCGTGAAGCCTTGTCACTGCATGGTTGACAAATACCAGGATCGCATCAAGTACGTGTCAGTTTCTAAAGGCAACAAGAAGGTTGTCAAGGACTATCATGAAACAATTGAGGGTCAGATTTCCATGGGGGATGGAGACACAATACATCTCATAACAGGGTGGAATATACCAGAAGAGATTCCGGATCCCATTCTTGGTCGAAAGCATTCACAGTCGGGGTATTATATCTTGCGAAGTGGAAAACCAATCTCACATCGGGTGATGCCTGCCGGAAGGCAGGTGACATCTACAAACGCGATCGCATGGGCGGCCTTATTGGCGTCATCAAAGCTTACAAGCTCAAGCAAAAACAGATCATCAACAAGATCTGTCTTTACACGATTCTCCCGGCACAATCCGTTACATGCCGAGCTCTCAACAAACCTGTTGGCAACAGCCTTTCTATTGCTGTTGCCACGGCATTTGAGGATCTTCGATGCTTTCCGGACCTTGACATAAGAAGTTATAGGGTTCCGAAGCCAGGCATTCAATCGATGCGATCATGATATGCGGACTTTTGCATAATATGCAATTTCAAAAGCGCCATTCACGACCTAGGGAAGCGGTCAATCACTGACAGTCACATTCCTGAGTCCTTACATTTGAACGACGGGTCAACTCATTACACACGACGCAGTCGACTACTGGAGAATCGGTTTCATGGAGCCGAGCGACAAAGAATGCTACAGTGGTAATAACTTCTTAACCTGTATACATCCACAGACAAGGAAACAAGAGTCGCTCTGCTCCCAGCCATCTCAATCTCGGCCCGTGGCTTCGCTCATATGGCGGAGTCACCATCACAGATGATCCCAAGTTGTGCACACACTTTGTGCGTGCTGCCACCAAACATGCCCCAATCGACGAGTACCAACAACGGTTCTTGAAGAAAGTGGAGCCTTCGGGCTGTCACGGGTATAGGAATGCACCTCAGACGAGGGATCACATTTTAAATGAGTGTCCGTGGTACGTACGGTGCTCAAATCATTTCGAAGGGGGTATCGAGACAGTTGATGGTCTGATACTCTTTCTATGCGATAATCCTCAAGCATTTTCGTTTGCTCCATTAATGGAACCGTGCTTAAGAAACCGAGATTGGACAAAATACAGGGAGAAAGTCTATCATTCGCGTGAAATCAATAATGATGTGAGAAAAAGAAAGGTATGCGTCCTATCACTGGACCCATCTTCTATCATGAACGGAAAGAGGTTGGAAGGATGAATTTCTTTACATTCACTGGTCTCTATTTTATCTCTCAGTGTAACATACTTGTATACAAAACGGAACTTTTTTTGTCTCTTATCTTTTCTCTTCTTTTGTTGCCTGGGGCTTTGTACTTATTTAAGCGGAACGGGGTCTTCGACCCCGTGAAGCAGTGGTCTGCGTATGGGCACTGCCATATAAATTCTGATTTAAACAAAAAAAAAAAAAAAAAAAAGCTTCCTCCATAAGTAATTCCTGTCGTGGTGTGTTTATCGAATAGACTCATCGTTTCTGTTCCCATTCCTACTGCTTTTATGGTTTCACGCCACTCGTTGAATGTGGTGGGGACTTTGTCGGGTGGGAATGATAAAATGGTGCGAATGGTTTCCTTTTTGACGTTCTTCTTCATCAAGAAAATAGCGTGTTGATCGTCCGTTCCCGCTTTGTTTCATCAAGGTGAATTCAACTAAGAAGTCACGATGGGTTTTCCTTCCTTGTGTCATAGTCTCGATAGCTATCTCGCTCTTCTCCTTGTCCATTCCATCGATAAAACTCCTTAGCTTGCTTCTCGAATTGCTTCCACGTAATGTTATGTCTGGGTTGGTGACTTTGTCCCTATGAGTGTGAGAACTTCTGGCTACTCCTCCTCTCATCCTGGATATGGCCGCTATGATCATCCTATCATTGTCGGTGATCCCTTTAAACTTTATGAACAGCTGGATGCTTCTCCCCAGTCCTCAATTCTCTCTGCTTCCTCGAACCAACCGGGATCGGGGATAATTGACTTGGTATTTCTGTGGTCGACATGACTGATGGTTCCTTTGTCTCTGATTGGTCTTCGTTATCGATGTGTATATCCGCAAAAATATCCGCGATTTGATCTACTTCTTCGTCGATTTCTGACTGTGGTGCTGATTCCGGTCTCGGTGTCGGACTACTCGGTAACTCGATTTCTCGCAACAATCCGTCATGATATGTGGCTAATTCTTCTTCGACAAGTCGTTTCTTCCCTTGTTGGCTGCTACTTGGCATAAACTTGTGCCCTGATGACTACGCTTGTGAAAGTTTCGACGCGAAAAAATTACGTCGTTCGATGGTAGATCTGCCATATGCACTACCACTACAGCAAGCTCGCTAGGCTGCTGTCTGCAAGGTGAGGTGTAGACTTTACAAATGTTACGACCTTAATCTATAAAGTCTCAGGTTGCAGACAAGTGGACAAAGACTTGAGAGCGATGAAAGAGTAGGTAAGGGAAAGATATGATTGGTAAAGCGTAAAGACTCAGCAGTACCTACAGGGTTTATACATAAAGACAGCTACCCAGGGTAACTAAGTATAGGACAGGACTGAGTCATAATATTCAGGGTAGTGGAGTAAGAACATATGGTCATGGAGTAAAGCATATAGAGGTGGAGTAATGGTGAGACAAAAGATACTAGAAAGGAAAGATGAAAGAAAAGTATAACAGGCAGTCATGAGAATGCAGAAAAACAAAAGAGCCAGAACAGGTGACCATAACCAGTGAAACCATAACAAATTGCTACACCAGGACAGAATACTATATACCATATCAGGCAAGTATGGATAACGGTCGGTATTTCGGAATCTGCCGCCGCAGACAGCATGGCTCACGAGGGGGAAGTTATTGGTGGTGCATGTGAACCGGGATCGAGGCTGGATCTATTGAATCTGAGTGTACTTGGAACAATCGATGAATCTAGGGTGATATTAATTACACGAGGGAGTTGCAATGCCATGCAGTATTGGCTTTATATACAGGCCGGTGCTGATACTCAGTTTCATACATCTTTTTGCAATGCCTGAACAGCCAGCTTCCAATGCGTCTCATCAAGTATGTCTCCATTATGATGATGCTGATGATGACCACTGACATGCTTGCCCAGGTGTGCAAAAGAAACAGGTACGATGATGGTCCTTGGTAATCCACTCTGTTAACCTGTCGACAGTCTGGCTTGCATGTATGTGCTATGCCATCTGGCTCGATGAAGGTGTGCATTCGTCTGCCTGTGTTTTGCTGCCAATCCTTACTGTCATGCAGCGAATGCAAGTGTTCGTGGTTTTATGGAATGTGTGAATCAATGGTGAAGGATCAGGCCCACAAGAAAGAAGGTCAGGACCAACCAGACACGTCCTCTATGGCATACACTGACGGTGATCACAGTAGCACGACAGAACCCCATAATCATCAGTGATGATGAGGAATGTACCAAGCCTGACGCCACTCCCGATGGTCCTCCTACCCCTCCCCATCAGTACCCCCATGTATGTCTTTATATCCACCTGCTGTCTGTCCATTAGACTGATCACTTCTCACTAGAACTGAACTTGGCACAGCGACATCAGTCGTAAGTTGATTGCACATAACAGCAAAGGTCAGGATGAGCCACCCGACTATTGTTGTGTATTGACAGAGGTTACAGTCAATTGCAACAACACCATCACTATCAGTGATTCATCCGACACATCTCCCATCACCATCAGTGATTCATCCGACATGTCGTCCCCACCACCTGAAGGTCATTCCACTGTCCTGGCCGATGCCGCAGACACAGCCAATGCCGGGGGATCTGAGGCAAGTGCATCACCTTTGTAATTAATACATCACCTCACACGCACCAGGACACTGTTATGGAGGTAGGCATAGTAGTCGATGGCATTGACACCTGATACTTGTTATGCATGAATTCAATACACACTGAGCGCTTGATTGTTCCCACTGTGGATGGAATGCTTGGTGTCAGCCAGCGTAAGGAATGACTGATGAGGAGTGAACTGCTGAGCTTGTTGGCAGTCGGAACTCCATATGAGGTCTGGACATGTATGACTTGCCTCTGTGGTATCATGAATGAACCACCGTCCATACCATGTGCCGCCGTGAACAGCATTGGTCACGGCAGTGAATGTGACAATGCAAGCAGTAATAAGCCTAAACACATGCATTGTGCCGCGGTGTACAGGATAGTTCACCGCGGCAATGTCCTGTTATGACCAACCAGCCATACAAGTGCGATCACTAGTCCCACTTGGCTGTATATATACCACATGCTGCCGTGGACAGCACAGCCCACGGCGGTGTTTTGTACCAAACATCACGATCACAGTGATTAGCGCTGCCATGAACAGCATTGCTCATGGCGGCCAATAGAGGTACATGCCACTGTGAACGAGCGTGTTCACTGCGGTAATATGTTGATGTGACTAACATGTTCATTATCATACAAGTATTATTTACACAAGGGCAATCCTGAGTCCCATATCTAGTTTTGTGATGTCCGTTCCTTCATATGTCTTGCGGTAACCCTTCCCACTGAACTGTGTTGCGTTCTTCGCCGTCCTCAGGACATGCATCATCCCAAACTCCTTGCTCATCCCTGTCCGGATTCTGTACCACCGGACTGTCGCATGGTCCTCTGTCATCACACCACCCTTGAGATATGACTTGTGAAAGTCATTCCTACAAGTCTGGTGTCAGTTGGAGCTCTGCTACCGTGTTCCGACTCACATTATCACCCCTCCAATTCTTCCTTCGATGCCAGCCTCCTGCGCTAGCCTCATCATCTCTTTCCAGCACAACTTAACCGCTTCTTGGAGCGTACTTGATAACGCCAAGCTGAGGTCGCCCTTTCGAATGCCCGGGCCGTGGTATAGTACGACTGTAATCTGGTTTCCTATTCCAGATATAGAAGTGCTATTTCCTTATTTAGAAGGGCATGTGTAGAGTTATTTTTAGCACTTACCTCATCAGCGCTGTGGCGCTGGTTGTCGCATTGTTATTACTGCACATTGCATGTATCGTTAGTATGATTACTTCTGTTGACGTGCCTACTCACTTTTGCATGTCTAGTTATTGCACTGTGTTGTGTCTGATGTCTCGCCGTGCTCAGAAATGATGTATTACACTGACTATCGCAGAAGCTTTCTCTCCCTGCTAAGGTCCACATCGACTCACCGGCGCTCATCCTCCAGCACACACATTAGGAAATCCCACTACTACATAGAGTATAACCATGTTATCGACTCATGAATACATAGATATTAATACGAGTACCTGTATAACTGTCTCCATGAGACAGTTCCAACAGGATATGCCCTGTCATTGTTCCTATCGACTATACACTCATGTATCTACCGCAGTTGACTGACGTTATTAGATCTGTATTGTAGTTCATAGACATCCATTGTGCATAGCATGTGGCAGATATATGACATGCTGCCGTGAATGGATCTGTCCATGGCGGCATTTGCAAAGAATCACTCATAGCTAGTGAACGGCTTATCCATTCAGGATGTTATGGGCACCATTGGAACCGTGTCATCAAGGCAGTTCCAATGAGGTGCATTAGCCACCGTGAACAGATCTGTCCACGGTGGCCTATGTCATGTTTTGTGGTTCACAGGACAAGTACAAGTCGCTGCCTCACAGCATGCCGCGGTGAACACACTTGCTCATGGCGGTCAAAAGGGTTACATGCCGCCATGGACAAGTGTGTTCACCATGGCAATTCCTTCATGAGAGTAACATGTTCATTATTATACAATGGTTATCTACACAAGTGCAATCCTAAGTCCCACATCTAGTTTTGTAATGTCCATTCCCTCGTATCTGTTCCGCTGACCCTTTCCCCCAAACTGAGTCACATTCCTCACATTCCTCGGGACATGCATAGTCCCAAACTCCTTGTCCACTCCAGATCTGATCCCATACCACCGGACTGTTGCATGGTCTTCCTCTACTACACCACCCTTGAGATACGACTTGTGAAAGTCATTCCTACAATTGCAGTGTCAGCCCAAGATCCAGGTACATGTTCCGACTCACACTATCACTCCTCCAATTCTTCCTTCGATCCCTGCCTCCTAGGCCAGCCTCACCGTCTCTTTCCAGCACAACTTAACCGCTTCTCGGAACGCAGTTGACAATGCTAGGCTGAGGTCACCTTTGCGGATGCCCGACCCGTGGTATAACACAACGGTAATCTGGTTACCGGTTCCAGATATAGTAGTGCTATTTCCTTATTTGGAAGGGCACGTGTAGAGTTATTTTTAGCACTTACCTCATCGGCATGGTAGCGCTGGTTGTCGCATTGCTATTGCTGCACATTGCGCGCATCGTTAGCCTGTTCCCTTCCGTTGACACGTCCACTCACCTTTGCATGCCTGGTTATTGCGCTATGTTGTGTCTGAGGTCTCAACGTGCTCAGAAATGACGTATTACACTGACTATCGCAAAAGCTTGCTCTCCCTGCTAAGGTACACATCAACTCGCTGGTGCTCATCCTCCAGCACACACATTAGGAAATCTCACTACTACATAGAGTATAACCATGTTATCAACTCATAGATACATAGATATTAATACGAGTACCTCCATAACTGTCTTGATGAGACAGTCCTGATGGGATATGGCCTTTCATTGTTCCCATCTACTATACACTCATGTATATACTGCAGTTGACTGACGTCATTAGAACTGTATTGTAGCTCATGGACATCCAGTGTTTACAGCATGTGGCAGATATATGACATGCCGCCGTGAACACAACAGCTCGCGGTGGCATCTAACCCTGTATCGAGTCCTTGATTGTTATTGCCGTTGTGGACAGATCTGTCCACGGCGGTATTTGCAAAGAATCACTCATAACTAGTGAGCGGCTTATCCGTTCAGGACGTTATGGGCACCGTTGGAACCGTGTCGTCAAGACGGTTCCAACGAGCCGCAATAGCCGCCGTGAACAGGTCTGCTCACGGCGGCATATGTCATGTTTTGTGCTCACAAGACACATACAAGCCACTGCCTCACAGCATGCCGCCGTGAACACACTCGCTCGCCGCGGCATATCGTGCATCAAGTAACCTGTGTACAGAATCAGGAAGGAGCGGATCAAGGGTCCACGTCACGATCTGGGCATAGTTACTTGGTAAGGCAGGCGCCATCAAGGCACGAGTATGGGGCATACTCGCTGGGTAAGATTATTAGACTATTCCGCTCGTCGTGCATCCGGTCTTGCTCGCTTTGCCCCGAAACTTCACAGACATTTGCCCACCACCTTCACCTCCTGCCCTCCAAATTTTGAAGTCGATCGGCACAGTGGTTGAAGAGGTATTGCATCGCCGGTTTTCGTGTGATCTGGTTGATTCCCAAGTTGGGCAGAACACAGCCACAAGTCTTCCCGCAGCACCGTTAAGCTGCGAGAGAACATAGATGAGTATAAACTTAGCTGGCTACTCATAGATGCAAGGGACGAGTCGAGGAGGGAACGGTGGTGGCACTGGGTGGCATCGTTGGTGGCCACTCGACTGAGTGCCACGAGTGAGCCACCAGAGAGCCACCGAAAGAGGTCACATGACCCCGGCAATGATGCCCGAGGGCAGACTCGGTGGCTTCGTGGTGGCTGTCTGGTGGCACAGGAAGGGCCCTCAGTGGTGGCACACGGTGGTCACTGCTGAGCCACCGGTGGACCCGGGTGGCCACCAAAAAAGTGCCACCGATCACTGCTGATGGCGGTGGCACCGGGAGAGTGGTGGCTGTGCTGGGTCGTTCCAGTGGCATTCCAGTGGCTCAGCTGGTGGCACTCTGGTGGCTCAATCGATTTTTTTATTCATTGTTCCCTTAATATCTCGGTGAGTTCTGCACCGATTCTTATGATATTAGGCTCAAAGGTTTTCCGAATTTTGCTTCTATTTTTCAATGTAATAATATCTCACAGAATACTTTTGCTGCAAGCAGCAAAAGCAAAACGGCGGTGCCACCGGACCTGACCCCAGGTCCTAGCGGTAATACCGCTAGGAGGCAGGTACCAGCCAGGGTCGAGTGCAGCCCGCACTCGGGGGGTAAGAGTATTAGGATACGCACCCGCTTGCCTACTTGAAATGGCATTGTTGATATAATTGATTTTGATTTCATTGGTCTCGCCCGCATCGATGAAATGGCCACCGTTGACAGTAAAGTTCTGCGCGTTTGCGAAAGAGCCTATGACATTATATTAGCGAGTCTTTGACTGCGGAGTCAAATCGCCTGTACCGGCCTGCTGATCGAGACGAATTAATGAATATGGTTGTCGTTTAAAAGCCTGAGCCAGCTCTTTGTGCGATCAACGACGGAGGACGAGTGCTGCGACATTGCGATTCAAGCAGCAGCGATGGGGGCGGTGAGGAAATGACGGAAAGGGAAAATGTTCCCACAAGCTCCCGCCACGCATTGCTACCGACCAGGTCAGAAAAGGAAGGCTGTCGACGGAGAGCTCGATGGGTCGAAGAGGTGACAAAAGTTATGTCAGGGCTGGCGGAAAGTTCAGATCCCCGTCGTCGACAACACGGTGTACTCCCGCAGAACCGGTCAGTAGCGTATACGCTCATAGAGCAGATTCGGATAGAAGCAGTGGGGTCGTCAGATTGGCAGTGGTTGATAACCAGAAGCTGTAGCTGTAGTTGAACCCGGCGTGGGGAGAACGGGCGACGGGGGAGGAAGTGAAAGTCTTTTGACACAATCTTGTCGCCTTCACAAGGCCGCGGCGAGGATATTCTGGGAGTTACAAGGGACGGTGGAGCGGCCCCTAGAGCCATCGGTAGTGATGGCGCCTACGGCGCAGGAACATTTTGCCTGGTCGCTTGGATCTTTCGGTTTCTTTACATCAAACAACCATGAGTTTATATCACGAAAGAAAACGTATAGGTTTGAATGAGCACTTGGCGAGCCGCTTCGGCTTCTCCTACCCCAATTAATCTCGCGTGGGTCCCTTGGATAGCGCAGAAGAAAAAGGGGGAACGGGGAATGTTTTCTTCCCTTGTGCCTTCTTTCCTCTCCTTCTCCTCCATTTCCTTCCCATCTCTCTCCTCCTTTTCCGTCCTCTCCTTCGCTTTATTTTCTTTCTCTCACGCGGACCACATAATAACCAAACGCAAAATATTTTTCCGAGCATTTCCTACTGCCGTCGAAGACATCGGTGGTATTGAAATTGCTGGTGTAGAAATCTACGGCCCGTACCGAATTACGCGGGTGAAAAGGATAAAATTCGCCAAAGACGTTGATGGCAAGGTATTACCACCGATAAGTGGCATTTCGGAGTATAATGTCGTTGGCGACGACATTATGCGTGGTGTAGATTGAGAGGAGGCTAAAACACGTTTTCGTTGAGGAGCACCAAGGGAAAAAGAAGGAATACGACATACGTTGGTCAAAGAAGTCGAGTTTGAAGATTTGGCCCTTACTGCCGACACAAGAAGAATTCATCGCCCGCGTTACCGCTGCACTCGTGTTCGTCGCAGTCGAAGCTAAAGATCACGCGATGCCAGAAGATTTGACCAGTTGTTCTCGTTTTTAGAACGAGGAGGTTGAGGAAGGACCACGGCCTGGGAAAGACTCGACATCGTTTCAGCCGGCCTTTGCCGATTTCGGATTGGACATGTCCATGATTGAACAAGCTGCCCTGCCTCTCTGCGGTGGAACTTGGAATACACAAGGCTGAGATGGTTAGAACGGTCTGTGACTGATATTGAAAAGGTTAGAAACCCCGCCTGCGAATGTCAGGAAATCGGCCTCGGTTACTGGGAACGGAGTGCCGAAACTTCAAGCCTCTGTCTGAGTCGCTTGAAATTGGATTTTTGAAATGCACGAGACGTCTTCTCAAGCGTCGTGAGAGTAGATCCGGAATGTAACCTGGCCAGGAACGGTGGCGTACTTCATCGTCATCGACGGCGTTGGAAAAGCTCTTCCCGTAGTATGCCCCATCGTGTATGCCAAGTCCAATCTTTTTCTGCATGAATGGAGTGACGGTTGAGATTCCGACCTGCGTTTGCCATACTCCCATCCAATAATTGAGGGTCAGCGCTGAGTCCCTCAAAGACAAACTCGCGATATGCCGTCATCCAGATAGCCAGCTGATAAGTGATCGCGATGGAAATGTGATGGGTGTTGTCGCATCAGCTTGAGAGCAGAATACAGATGCCCCGAGAAGCTCGACGAGATATTCAGCTGATGTCTGAAGTCTGGTTTGTGGATCGGGATATAAGAATGTTTAAAAAAATCGCCAGAAACCGCCAAATATTCCGAGGTTGAAAGAGCGGCTATCTGGTTGCAAGCTGCAGAAAGGATGATACTATTTAACTGGTCAAATAAGAAACAGCTAAGGCTGATATTCGTCCTGATCCTGCCCTAGCGTCTTATACAGATAATCTTGGGCCTAGTTCAAGCCTTCTAGATCGGCGCGGAGTCGCAGATCCTTGACCAGCCCAAAACCGGCGAGCAGGCTATCATAGATATTATTAAGTATTAAAAAGGAGAAACAGCTGAATACAACGAGAAGGGAGTACCCTAACTCCTAGAAAAAAACATGCGCGATTTCCGCTTCGATTTAACAGGGATAGGTAGGTCATCGAACACAGCGGGTGTCCGTGATACGTGTTCGATCCGACCGAGATTCATCGTCGAATTGAACCCGCGACTTCTGCGATAGACGCGCCAGGTCACCTTCATTTTGGCCGAC
Organism: Agaricus sinodeliciosus; assembly: GCA_022315185.1. Lineage (NCBI taxonomy): Eukaryota > Fungi > Basidiomycota > Agaricomycetes > Agaricales > Agaricaceae > Agaricus > Agaricus sinodeliciosus. The sequence goes on from JAHTMV010000021.1 coordinate 33,911, forward strand.
TTCGACTGTACTCGCCGTTGTAGGAGTCGAAGGAACAGTATCTGATTCGACAGCAAGGAGATGGGCTAAAGGATGGATCGTATGTGACGTATGATTATTGAAGCGGAAGCTGAGGTTCGGGGTGGAAGGGGTGGTTGGACCACCTGACGATCGATTCGAAGGACTAAGCAACGAGCGCATCTCGGTTTTGAGGGATATTTCGTTACGCATGGCTTGCACTTCCGAGGTGCCCATCTCGGATCCCTTCTCTGCCTTTAGAACGCGAAGCTGTTCTCTGAGGATTTCCAACTCCGTTCGCATGGTACCCATAAATATTCCCTCCGCAGGAGTCTCTCTCGTCTTCTGCTCTTTCAACTGGGCCATCTCAGCTTTCATCCGCAGTAGCTCTTCGTTGAGTCGAGCTACCTCACTTGATTCAACTAGCGAATGGGTGAAGAAGGGTGACCGGACAATGGGTGAAGATAGCGAAGGAGCAGATATCGGTGATTCATCCCTTGATAGCGTTTCCGCTGCTCGTGCCTTCCCTTTGCCAACCGCTCCCGCTTTCTCAGATGGTATCAACTCTCGCTCCGCCGCTATCTCGAGCAAATCGTTTAACCCTGTCAACGTATCGCGTACCATGGAAACCACTTTTCGGACCACAAGACCACCTTCTCGAACTGAAAGACTCTCTCCAGTCTTCAGACTTTTAAAGGTCGTCACTTCATCAATCTCTTCGTCTCCGTCTTCGTCTCTGTGACGTTTTCGAGCTACCGACTAGAATAAAACCAGATGCATGTCAACTAAATGAGCGCCGAAGCATGAACATGGAACTTACGGAATATTCGATAGTTTGCGGTGGACTTTGCACTACCTGACTTGACTCGTCTAAATCCAGTGGACGACTAGACACCTCCGCGTTACTGGTCGTCGCGCAAACTGATGAGGTTGGCTGTGTGGCTGGACGAGACACACCGTCATCTGTTTGAATATTTTCCAGCGGGGAAACCGGAACATCTCCTGCCTTCTCCGTCCGAGGAAGTTGAGGAGTATTAGCCATATCAACCTCTTGAAAAGGGACGGCAATTGATCGTGATATCGACGGTACAGAATTACCCGCGTGAGACCCATTTGCCGTTGTCTCTCTGAAATTCTGATTATTGAGCGCCGAAAATGGTCGTGTGGTGGTTGACGCCATTGAGTGAGTAGAAGGGAACGGAGATGGCGAAGATGAGATAAAATTAGCCGATGGAGGCAAAGGTTGAGAGAAAGTGTCTTGAGGAACGAGTGGAATGGCGGGGATAGAGGGCGGGCGAGGGTGTACCGGCGCTAGAGGTTTCTCAACGGCAGTTTGGTTTGTCTGTAATTCAGTAGACTCTATCGATACTGGAGCAGGAAGGAAACCGTTCAATGGGAGCACTCGTTCCTCCTTAGCTGCTTTTTCGGCATGGTCTCGAGCAACGGATTCCAATATCTTCATGACCACATCAGAGTCAGATGCTGGTTGAACAGCCTCTGTTCGGTAAGGGGATATTGGCCTCGGCGTCGATGTTGATGCTCCATATGGCGAAGGCGAAACTGGGGATTGGGTGGACGCTCGAGGCGTGGTGGTGATATCGCGTGGAAGAGGACGATGTGGAGTTTTTTGTCTTGCTTGAGGCGATGTCGAGGATGGATTCGTAGGTTTACATTTTGCGGGAGGTACAGGACAAGGGGAAGCGGGAGGTGGTAGCATATCGATGGATCCTGCGTTTGGACCTGGAACAATGATGACAGGGCTGGTTACAGGCGTACCAAAATCCATATCCGAGTCGTCGTCGTAGTCTGAACCTTGAACATGAGAAAACGTACGCCCCTGTGACTGTGATATCGAATGAATTGGTGTAACAGTCGGCGTTGCTTGATTGGACAAAAGCGCTTTATTTGATTGAAATTTTTCCTCTGCTGGAGGTGTGATTTCCCTTACAGCCGCGTCCCCGTCGTTCCGTGCTGACCCGTCAAGTTCGACTTCCACTGCTGGCTCGACAATTTCGTCTTCAGGTTTTTCAGAGACCTCGGGAGAGTAGGAAGGGTATTGTAATTGCGCACTATCATCCAGAAAATCACCCTTCGTTTCTTCCCCTAATTCTGGAATATGCCAACTTGAATCGTGTGTGACGGTGCGCGCTGTTAACATGGGAGTAACAAACTGGGGAGGGAGACTGTATGTACGCCGAGAGGAAAGCGCTCCCAGTCCAGGTATCTCATCGGGGGATGCCGACCGTGAGCGAGTAGCAGGTGGCAAAAGTGGGCTTAGAAAAACAGGTGTTTGATGGCGAATAGACGCTGAAGAGCGTTGACGGACATCTGAGACTCACATAAGCATAATATTACTTTGAGTAAAATGTGGAAACTCACCGATATCATTCTGCCATGGAGATGTTGAACGAGGATGTTCGTAAGTAGTTTCCGGGGAAACTCCGTTTGTAGTAGGTGATTTCGCTCTAAAACGAACAAGATTGGTCAGGACAAAAATACAGATAGATAAAAAACCTTACTGTGGCACAAAAGAATGGAATAAACACGCTGGATCAACAAAGACCTTTTTTTCTGGTAAGGACGTAGGAATCACAGCGGTATCAGTACCAGGGCCCTTCGTCGGAGTCTCTAATCCGGTGGAAGGGATTGTATCGGTTGATTCAGTGAGGCATATCGGTGGAATGGTAGGACTGGGAGCCGGCGTAGAGTCAATGGATGTTGGAGGAGAAAACCTCGAATCGGTACCCAAGGTCTCTGTGTCTGCTTTGGAGCCTTCTGTCAGAGTTCTCAATGCAAAATCCTGCCCCTGATCACTGAAAGAAGTCTCAGGATGGAGTGGTGTGAGCGGCGATGTCTCAACAACCAAGTCTACACTTTTTGACCTCGGCTCCGGGGGAGGAGAGGGCGACCGTGGAGGTTGCGTCACCTCGGAAACGGAAGCCGTGGTTGGAGTAGACCTTTGGGGCGATTGCGGCGATTGGCGAAGATCGGGAACGGTAGGAATGGTGAGTGGTAATAGGAAAGGAAGCTGGGGCGTCGGTGGCTTTGAATATGCTAGAGGCCCCAACGGTGGATTGGGCTGAGGTGATGGTTGCACGGTTGCTGTAACCTCTATTGTTGTCTCTGGCAGGGGAGGCGTAGACGAAATTGGAGCAATTGCCTCCTTCACGATTTCAACGTCATTGACTGGTGGCGGTTCAATGATATCAGATGAGGGTAAGGGAACGGGTATGCCTGGGGTAGCGGAGGACGATAAATTAGTCAAGGGTGAGTGCGACTAGTAGTGACGGCGTTAGAAAATGACTGATTAATCAGGAATAAGTACTTACCTTTTCGGTAGAGTTCAGTTGGATAATCTGTGGCTCGTGGCTTTCATCAGCAATCCCTTGCTAGAGAATTTCAAGTGTGTCAAATCCTGAATGAAAAAAGGGGAGAAAACATATGACTCACTTCCGACTTCTCGGATGAAATTTGCTCATCTGATCCGCCTGAAGGTGCGATTTCCTTGACAGACGGGGCAGCCTGAGGAGTCGTCGGCTCCACAGGTGCAACAATTGGTTCGGGGGACATATCATTTGGAAGGGGACTAAGACGTCCATTCTGCGAGGACATGAGATGAGGATGAGGCGTGGATCGACCATCGTTCTCGGAAGTATGATGTTTCTCTACTACCGGAGGAGGAAACGCAGCTGGTAGCACTGCCGCTGCGACTTCCTCTTGCTTTATCACATAGTCATCGACCCAAATCCACTTCCCATCCGAGTCCTTTTTCAAGCCCCGAGTAAGCATCCTACCGTCGATCCCAATCTTCAATTCATCCGGCGTAAGTTTAAATCCTTTGTGACCTTTGAGAGCCCATCGCGACCAGTCTAAAACACATCAGTTGATACGATGTTCGTATATTGGCCAAAAAAAAATAACAGGCAGGGTTTGGTATGTAATACCACTTGATCTTTGACGAAGGCAAACTTACCAATTTTGAGAACATCCTTGGCATATTCCTCGTCTTCAAATTCGATGTAGAAATCCCTCAAAAACTCCTCTCGACTGATAAGCCAATTTTTATTATATCTAGCAAGCGCACGGTCGAATGTGGGACATCGCCATCTGCGCGTCATCGTCTCAGGGTCGGCCTGTATATCGGCGGCCTTGGATTTTATGGGAGGAATTTCGATAACGCCGTGCTGGCAAGCCTTCTGGGCCTCCAAAAAGAAGCGTTCGCAGAGGCGAGAGAGATGAAGGATATCAAACTTGTAATCGGACCATTCCTTCTCCCGCTGACCACTGGTGAGGACAAGTCTCAAGCTTGCCCATTGGAATTTGGCAACGAACATTAGAGGGACACGGTATCCGCGAGGTACCTTGACACGCTTAGGTTTGTCGAAGTTACCGCCATCGTAGAGTGTAATTTCGATGAAAGATTGTTTTCCGAGGACAGGAGGGGGAACGGTGAAAACAATCGAACGAAGCTGAGAAATGATTCTGTCTTCAGACCAGTCTGATGGTCTGAAGTAATTTAGCTCATCTGGATGTCGCCAAGGTGCACGATTAATGCTAGGGCCATCTGGAGCTCTGTCGTTGGCTACGGCACCGCGGAGAATGATTTCGGAAGATTTTGACGATGAAGATACGCTTTCGTTGTCGTTATCGCTCATTTCTCCTCTGTTGCTGGCTGTGCGGGGGTTCTTGAGAGTGAGAATAACGCTGGGTTTAGCCCGAGGCGGCGATTGTTGCTGGGAACGGGTGGAGGGACGCGGCGTTGACCGGGAAGGTGTCGCTTTGGGAGGTCGTGGCATTGAATATCGTCGGCACTGGTAGAATGCAAGGGATTAATTGGGAGAGCCGGAGGAGGAAGTACGGATGGGTTAGAGGGAAACTGAGGCTATCAGCGAAAAGTCGTCGAAAAGTAAGCGTTGAGTGGAAATTTACCGAAAAGCACAAATAAATGAGAACTTGCAGCCGCTTAAAGATACAGAGATCACGGAGAAGAGAGAGGTGGCTGGATTGTCACGGACGACGCAGCGATGGTCGTGGCTCTTGACAAAGTTGGTTTGTTGTGTAAGCATGAGAGCAAAAACAAACAGCCAACAATTCAAATTCCATCCCCCCCTCCAGGCTTCTGCACCTCCTCCCCCTCCCACACCCTCATTCATATTCCATATCCCTAAATATTGAAGTCGGTCCATCTTCTTTCAGACCCGAGTAGCCGGGGTCTGAAAATTTCCCCGTTTCTGCCTTTTTTCCTCACTCTCATTTCGTAGCCTGGTCTCACACTCATTTTGCATCTTCTATCTCTTCCTTTCCCCGGGACACGAAACCAGACCCCTTGGGCAGAAACATCGACGCTAGGGACGAAGCAAATCAACGTACTCGTATCTACTTCCACAGATTATCTCCCACACCACAAATCGCGTTACTTCTATGTCTCATCACCCAGTTTTTTTCTGTGATGTACACTATCTTCTTTACCAAAAAACAATGTCTGTTAGAAGAGTCAGGGGATGCAGCGGGTTGGACATCGTTCTTGCGGTTTCACCGGAATGCATCAACGATGGGCAAAGAGTAGCAGTGAGTATATTTCGCTATCCCCTAAGCATCGCTGTACAAGATAGACAGTAAGGACCTCATGATGTATAGTATCAAACATTGGAAACAGGATTTCAATGGGCCCTAATTCCCGTGCGTGTGCACGGACCATCTCGAGCCCTATTCAAACAAGGCGTGGAAGTGATCTATATGAACTCTTCTTTCGAGTCCAAGCGTACGACAATGATAGCAGTCCTTGATCTGCTTCAAAGCAGGTAAAAAATGACCTCGAGCAGCCTCTGCTGGTGCGTCGTGTGACCTGTAGAAGTAACCCGATTCCACTGTGCTGACGGACCGTCTCGGTAAACATCACGATTCCTATCAAAACTAGAACTGGCTACACTGAGCAGGATCCAACGCGTTTCAAGAAAGCTTACACCGTGGGCATTCGCGCTACCTAGTACATCCATCAAAGGACCTTCTGGATCACATCGGTGACGAAGGCGTTTGTATACCGCATAACAAGGGACAGTGTCTCAGCCAGGTGGATGGATTTCCACCAACAAAGTGTTGTTGACAATCCTAGCCTTGGGCCCAAGTGATCAATCTTTACAAGATTCAACACCATACGTATCATCATTTCTAGAAAACGGCCTCCATAGGGCCCGATAATGCCACACGCGCCAAAAAGCTTGCTTGAGAAACTTGAACGTTGCTTCGATCAATTGATACATTCCTGATGTCTGACTTGATGCCCTCGGCTCCGGTATATCATTAGTGGACATGGCAGTGATTTCGTCTCCACGTACCATCAGTAGTCATGAGTTGTCCTGCTATGGGGATGCATAAGTTGTTGCAAAATACTAGACCGATGTCTTAGACGATGCGTGTCTTCAAGCTAAGCGGGCATGCGAAAGAAGAGGCTATTAGAACACAGGAACTGAGACACGAAGCCGCGATTTGGCGCCGTTCTTCTGGGGTAGATGTGAAAATTTACTAGCACTGTTGGTCTTTTACAAAGTCATTCCTTGCCTTCGACCCACAAGATTAGCTTACTATTGAGGGTCTGCTTCTTTGAATCTGTAGGGAATATATGACAAGTGCATCTCACTGATTGCCAATGTTCGGTAAAGACTTCTTCAAAAGATGTTATGACTTTTGGGAAGACAACGCGACTTAAGGCAATCTAATATCGGAAGCTAAGTCAAAGCAGTTGTCCGAGGTATATTCAATAACGGAGCCAATGAGTAATTAATGAGGAAAAGGCTGAGCAGTATCATTGATGGCGACGATGGGTCCGGGGAACAATATCTAGCAGCCCTCATTGACTTCGATACCAACATCATTCGGTTCTTAAGGATTTTTCATCAGACAGCCCAACATGCGTCCTTGAAGGAGTGTACCCCGGTATAGGCAGCAGTCTGACAAGTCAAGGATTAGTCAAGCTTTCACCTTCAAAAAATTTTAAAACTGCCACTGGACAGACCCCAGATCCGGCTTTCTGATTCACGCACTTCCCACGGCAGTTCCTTCACCAATCAATTTATGGCAGTCGACCCTCTATGATAATCGATAATCTTCCACAGATACACATAGTACTCGGGATCTACCTAAAACACTACATTGCATTTCAGTAGTATTTTGCCACCATATCGGTGCCAGCAGGCAGCCAATGCGCAGCGTCGGCCGAGATGTTATAGCATCAGCCACCACATTATCAGCTCGAGTGCTGAACTCCGAAGGTATTCAAGTTCACTTGCTTACCTTGCACTTACTCCAGGTTCGATTCAAAGAAGTAGCACTAGCAAAGAATACCATCCACGCGCCAGATCAGCTTTCGAGGACCGCCGAACGTACTATCTCCAACTGAACACGTCCCCGACGAAGAGTCGTACATATTGGTCAGTAGTCACCTAACTTCAAACACGTCGATGGTATCCAGTGCACTCCTACGCTCTGACACTTGCATCATAGCAACGGGGTTTTCAAAATAGTTAACATTGTGATGGATCGTGGTGGAACGGGTTCCATAGCAAAGTCTCTAAGGCCTTGTATTTTCAAGACATTTTTGCTGCTGTGGCTCGGCCGCTGTGTCAGAACTCTAAGCCTGCTAATAATCCTGGATAGACTACTAACTATTAAGGGACGAATAACACACCCAGTCTATCCAAGCACAGTAGAGCAATGTCGTTCGGGAATTTCCAAGAAAACATTTCGCAGGCTCTCCGGTCCGCGTAAATTTATATTTGTCTCAAGTGGGCTCTTGTGGCATTGACAGATATCAATCACCGCGCCAAACCTGTCACAGAAGCACCAACCTGTGTAGTCCTACCGCTCGAAGGCCCCACTTATAATCCTCATAACAGTGAACGAAGCTGCTGTATCCGATGGATTTTTTCCTCTCCCCACTATATATATAATATACCCACTTTGCTTCCATTTAGTCGCTTGTTTGACGCTCGTTCATAAATCGCACCGCTCAGGAAACCGTGGTCTCCGAATACCCGTTTCATGGCTGGCTCCCGCAATCAAAGTTTTGACGACAGAGATTCGGTCCACCTCTACTACCAAGGCAACTGGGCCAGGCAAAAAACTTACAATGCGACCAATACAGGTCAAACAAGGACACTGGCCTCATCCAATGCTAATGTTACCTTTGTTGGTCTCCCTCTTATCTTCACGCCCAAATTGCAGTTCTTCTGATGGAACCTTATAAGACATTCCCTTCTAAGGCTATCGCTTTTTATTATTATGAATTGAAAAAAGCGAAGACTCGTTTTGGTGTTTGCATCGATTGCGACCCAAACGATCGACACTTTGATATCGTTGACGCAGCCAATCTCTCAGGCGATGGGGGGAATCCTCCGGTTAGCACTCACTCAATCATCCACCAGGGTTTCACTTACAATTTAAAAGGTCTACTCAGATCGATTTAGTTAACCCAGTGTTCATGAGGTCATCATTCGCAACGAACGGGACCCAGACACACCGAATAATCAGTTGCAATTTACGATTGACCGATTTGAATTCGAAATTCCTGCTGAAGATTCACAACCTCGAAAAGTGCCAATTGGCGGTCGGCGGTGTCGTCGGCGTTCTTGTTATCGGTGCTGTAGCGTTCTGTTTCTGGAGGCGAAAGAAGACTCGGAGGAGGATTCGAAAGCATGTAGGGGTTAACGGCTTCGACCCTTCGCCCAATACATACGAACCATTCAAACTCACGCCTATGATCCAAATGCAACGCACTACCACTTTCGCGGGCGGAAAATCTAGAATTCCCCAAAATAGTCCATTGCAAGTTCTTTCCTCACCTTCTTCATCGGGTTTGGCGCCTACTAGCTCCCGTCCAGAAACATCTCAGAGAGAAGTTGATGCTGGACGCGTGGATGAAGATAGGAACAATAACGTCCATGATCAATTACTGCCACCAGAGTATGGGCATATCTTTGAAAGTGAAAGTGGCGGCGGCTCGGCGCCGAATACCCAAAATAGGCCGAGAGCAAAACATTGAATTTCTATATGGCTAAATTCTGGAGTACCATATGTGCGACAACTAATTGTCTGGGATTTGTGTTCCAATTAGTTACTGTTTTTCTTGTTCGGATTTGGTCCCCAGTTTACTAAAACAAAAGGTTTCGTTCGGTGATTCAAAGAAAGTTCTGATTCTTTCAAGTCATGCGCATCGAAAATCAGGCTTACATCATGTTCCGATTAGTAAGCGATGTTGACCAATGAGAGTGTGTCATGACCGGAAGTCTGCAATTTAATAATCGAGAAAATTTCTCTGCACCATGAGACACGAAACAAATTATAAGGATAGGTACAGTCACACGTATTATAACTCATACTTACTTCTCGGTGGAAGGCTCAGGGCATGGAGTTTGACAAGTTATGGGGGTATCAGAAGTGAATATTGACCTATCACCTAAACCCACTCATTCTCATGGAATATGGACTGCCAATGTCCTCAACAGATTTCTACGGAAACAGCGGAGTCTCTAGTACTCTGGCCCCCTCAGCGTCGGGCTCGAGATCCTTGGGTTCGTAGTTGCTCATGCGGCTATGAGCTTCTCATGATCATGTGGGTTTCTAGCACATGTGACTGTTGTCGGCCTTGGAATCGGCGTCCTAAATGACCTGTAAGTATGCAGCGGCCGATTGCTGGTGTTTAGTTTAGAAGAATGGTAGTTGAGTGTGGTCAGTTCACCTGGCCGTTACCGATTTAGGTGAGCGCAGAATCTGAGCCAAGTCTCGGTGCAGCTGGCGCGAGGGTTCGTTTCTGGCGGCCCGGGCAGCCAGCAAGGGTCATTTTCTTCTGGCACACATTCAGTTTCAGTGGTGGCGAGGCTGTGCCGGATAAGGCGTAATGAAGAAGAGGGGGTGTAGGGAAATCATGACCAGGCGCGTTCTTTGTAACAAACCCGGTTGACCTTTCCCATCACTAGCGGTCACGCTTGCTTCGCCTGCTGCTCATATCTACTTCCAGTCATTCCTTTGAACTTCCACACCACATGGCTCTGCAGATACTCAACAATCTATCCGTCCACGACGACAGCGCTACTGGCGACTCCACGGCATGCTCAGCCTCGCACGGCCCCGACGAGATTGACAATACACCCGCTACTTCCGACGCCTCTTCAGTAGAGGAGGCGGGGGCGTCTTGGAAGTCGAACTACAACTCGGAATTGCCTCCAACCGTCGAAAGACCCTACACTTCAGATGAAGCTTTGGGTGACATCCCCGGAGTCGCCTATGCACTCGAGCGCTTCCTATCTTCTCACATGTTGGAGTCCGAAGAGTATTGCCATAAAATGGACGAACCCAAGTGCGTAATTACTCCCTTTCAACCCTCAGTGTGTAATCTGTCCAGCACAGAGAGCGTCTATATTTCGCCACCGGATATGGGCTCATACAATGTGTCAAAGGCATAATGTCATACGAAGATGAAGTGCGTACTTTGAGGATGTTCCATGTTGACCACTCGGACCGATCGCACCTTTACCACAGGACCTTTTGGCTGGCATTCGACATACCAAGCATGGCAATCACATTGCTAGTGAACACCGCAAGAAGCAAGCTTTTCTGGGTTCACGTTTGGCCGGCTATGTCGTCTCTTCTCTTAGTTCTGGCGTCAGTCATATCAAAGGTATGACCCCGGTGGAGCGACATGCCGAACTGGTATATGCGGAAAGCCTTTTTGAGAAGGTGAGAAATTTTCGGCAGCAAACCTTTTCCGGGACTCATCCGCTCTGCAGGCACTGCTTGGGATCGTCTATTCTGGTGACTGGCTAGCGTTCATCAAAGAAGCGTGAGCTATCTTCCTGATTCCACGAACGTACTGGCTAATTTCTTCAAGACTAAACATGCGAACCACGATTGGAATTTACCGACAACTTGGTCAGTTTTTGGACTCCGCGGATGCAGAAGCAGCTGCCGCGGGCCAAGGGCCCATTGACAAGACGATCGACGTCCACTTCCGCTCCGGCGTCTATCTCGGTATTGGGATGAGCCACCTCATCCTGAGCCTCATGCCTGGAAAGCTTATGACATTTGTCGAGTTGTTCGGATACCGTGGTGACCGTAAGCTTGGTCTGAAAGCCCTGATGAAAACTGGAGGATGGACACAGGAGAAGGAAGAGCCCGAAATCAGTGCTAGTACGCGAATAGTTGCATTTTCCTTGATCGGAAATTAATCGTGACCCCTAGAGGAGGAAGGTGTGAGACGTAGCATTTGCGACATGGCCCTCCTCATCTTTCATCTCGTTCTTTCGAGCTTTACTTTCGATTGTGTCGATGTTTCCATCGCCGCTAAAATCCTAAAATGGAATTTGAAGCGATACCCTAATGGTTCGTCAATGGTTCCCCCTTCGATTTCCGTTCTGACGGGCTTTTAGGCGTTTTCTTCTTATTTGGTGCTGGCCGCCTCGCCGTATGTCAATCTCAGCCCAAGTTGGCTGTTCACTACTACACGAAGGCAATGGAGTCTCAAAAACAATATCGCAATCTACATCATATTTCTTACTGGGAGATAGCTCTTGCCAATCTGGCCCTGTGGAATATACCCGCTAGTTTGGAATGTTGGACTCACCTAAAGGCAGAAGCAACAGTAAGTAACATCGCTTCCGCCTTATAATTCCACTGAATCAAGGACTTATGCAGTGGTCGAAAGCCACCTATGCTTATGGAATGGCTGTATGTTTGTTGGAAATAGGGGATGAAAAGCAGAAGGAAGAAGCTGCGATGATAATGAAGAAAGTTCCAGAGCTAAGGCAGAGAATAGCCGGAAAGTCTATTCCGCTTGAGGTGAGGAGCATTATCTATCAATGTGACATTGAGTTCTGAAAAAGTTCATAGAAATTCGTGGCCCGTAAAGCTCGCAAATTTTTACAACAAGGCAATCGACTTGCACTTCCAGCCCTAGAGCTCTCGTACATTTTTCTTGGTATTGCGCATGCCCCCCGAGAAGTGATCGTGAACAAAATGTTGCCGGAAGTAGAGAAGCTGTTGACGAAGCTTGATAAATCGAATTCGAAGAATTACGAAGGATGCAGTTATTGGGATGACCACTGTCTGGCCCATTTCCTCCAAGGTGTTTGTCTGCGTTACGCGGCATATCCTGTCAGTTGCATCTGCTTCTTCATGATATCCCCCCTCATTCGTGAAATAGGACCCCGATGCCGTCCTTGACCCAAATGAAACTCTGAAAATTCCTAAAGAAGAAGCAGCGACTAAATCCGAGGAAGCATTTCGGCGTGTACTTGAAAATGGTCCTAAAATCACACTAGACCATCACATTGTCTATTACACTCGTACGTCTTATTTTCCAAAGCCAGACCACGTCAACTAAACGCAGCCTCCCATGTAGATTATGAATTGGGTCGATTGCTAGCTTGCCAAGGTCATCATGACGCCGCTCGAAATGAATTTGAACTCGTTACATCTGGCAAATATCTTGAGGTTGGTTCATCCGGTAGAAAGGTGAGGCATTATGGCGTGAACTTCTTTTACAATTTGAAATTTATTTTTTCTTTCTTTCTTAACAGGGGAAGTATAGTATGGAGGTATGATAAATGTCATCCTTACTTATGAAATATCTGACCATCATGCCTAGAATGCCTTGCAAATGCGATGTCACGCCGCCCTGGATGCAATTCACCAGAAACGCCTATAATGTTATGGTATGAATATTTTTTCGTCGCATTCTTGCACTTATTTTTTTTTTTTCTGGATAGTCTGTGTTTTCGTGTATATAGTTTATATCTAGTGGTGTTTAGTGCTTGTCATCGTACGAATTATTGTTATTTCAAAGTAGGGCGAAACCGACACTTATGAATGTCACTTTTGTAAGGTGGCTTATTGAACCATGATGATCTCGCTAAGCCTTCTTGAACCATTATCTCCTGATCGGCGACCCCAGTCTCGCTACCTATCATAATATTTTGGTACCGTAATTCTCGGCGATTGTACATAATGAGTAAAAGTGCTGTCGTCCTCGGGCGCTAGTAGAAATCAAAAGCCCACGGCTCACATCAAGTTTTTTGGCATTGAGGCGCTCTGGGAATCAATGGTGCTTGCTATAGTATACTATCTTGCACTGGCACCGACTGCTACCTTCAATTTGAGTGATTGGTCTCCTAGGATGTATGAGCATCGTCAAGTACATCATCGCTCCAACGGTTAGAGGCGAAAGCTTAATCTTATGTTGGAAAACCCGGTATTAGAATTTAAGGGCCACATGCAGAAATTACGGTTGTTGTTTTGATGCCATTGAGACCAGGCTACCTGGTCCCAAAGTGCCATATCATTTTTGAAGTATCGTAGAATACGTGACTAAGATGTGCGAATTGATTTTCATACGGCGAATTTTGATTTTTTGCGTAAGCGAGGCCCCAAACGCGCGAATATAAAACTGTTTCGATGAAGGTCAATTAGCAGATGTGGTTAAATGAAGCAAAATTCTCACGGGAACGGCGCCATGATAGCTGTTATACCAGCCATGAGAGCCGTTGCACCGACGGTGCCAAGCCTCGCGTACAGGGCTCCTGCAAACAACGGAAAGACAGCCGCGAAGGTGGATCTCATCGCACTATTCGCAGCCATCGCGGAAGCAGCAATTGGCCTATAAGTTGTGACGAGATATGTGAATGTTGACGCATATACAAAATAAATGCCACAGCCAAATGGAACCGAAGCCAAGATTGGAACGATCCAAGGTATGGCAGGGTACGTTGTGAAAGCCAGCCAGAACAGACCTATCCGGCTGTTAGGAACTATGACCCCTCATATCAGTATATCACTTACCGACAGATACACAGATGCCTCCTACTTGTCCCATATAAAGCCGTGCTTCTGGGGGTAGAATACCCCCGTTATTTTGTGAAATTCTTAGATAAAACCTACAAAACACATAAATTTCAGTGTCGTCATTAGGTATAGCTTACATACCTATTCCAATATGGCTGAGTTGCCAAGCCAATGATCATACCTAATCCAATACCCAAGTATCCAAGCCCAGTCTCCTGAACAGTGAACCCGTGGCCGCCCTCAAATATGATGGGAAAAACTTGAAAAGCCAAATAAAGGATGCCCAAAATGACAGCGTTCCTTGACGCAACGTGAGCCTGGAATACTCTGATAGACCTCTAGATACATCGTACCATGTGTCTAGAAGTAATGCCATCATGTCGGAAAGTAGAAGCCCTGCCAGATTGTCGTTCCATCAGCTGCTTTCAAAGAGGTGGTATACCTTACTAAAGGGTGTATAACAGCTAAACGCTATTGCCTTGACCACATGTTTTGCAGTGTGCATTCTTGTTTCTGATGCATGATGTGGATTTTGGCGGATAAGCTTTGCTTTGATTAGGACTGGAACATAAGTCTCGGGTATAAACTGATTTTTTGGGTGACGACGTTAGACGTCGGTCGGTCATTTATGACGGACTCACGAGACAGATGGCGATGAGTTGGCCAAAGGTCCACATGAGAATGATATAATATGTCCAACGCCAGCCCAGATGCTAACGCCTCGTTGAGTCACTGTTTCTCTGGTTCAAGGGTTTTGCATACATCGTTGATGAAGCTAATGGGCATGTCACTCTCAATAGCAGGAGATAGGTGTAATAGCGTACCCACTAACAACGGGACCAACTACAGGACCCAAAAAAGGACAAATGGTGTAAACCGCCATGGGCCTTCGAAACTCAAAATTTAGTGGTGGTCATAAGAGCGAGTTACACACTCACGTTGCGACTGTTTGATCGGAAAACATGTCACTGATACTCCCTCCAGGAACACTCAAAAAAGCGGCTCCACAAATACCAGTAATAAATCTGAAGGCGAGGAATACACCTGTAAATTAGTGTAAATGACCTTCAACTCATGCACCTTCTACGTGTCGTACCAATATTCGGGGCAAATGCGACAGGCCATGAAAGAGCGAAGAAAAACCCATACGATGAGCGATATACAGCGCTTCTTCCGTAAATTTCCGACAGAGGCCCAAGGACCATAGGCCCTAGCCCTAAGCCAATTACGTATAGGCTGATTTGTAACACGGAAACGGTGCGCTCAACGTGAAAATCAGCAGAAACACCATCCTCAGCAAACGCAGCCTATACAATAATAATAATACAAGTTCATTTATGAGTGTTAGAAATTTCAGTCTAAGTCGCACCATGGAAGAGGTAGCTGTTACGCATAATGAAGAAGAGCCAGTTACGAAAACAGCCAGCCATTTCCGCCAAGGTGGAAGGTGCTGGGGATGTTCATGTTCTTTCAGAATTCTCGAGGAAGCGCAATTATCGTGGTTGCCGTCCTTACTTGGCTCCTTTTCATGGTCGGTGGATGACGGTGACATACGGGGAGATCTTGAGGTCAGGAAATCAGGGGCCTTTATCCAGCAATAAAAGACGTGATAGCGTGCACCCTGATTGATGGTCGAATCAAGCGAACATCTAGGCTGACCAAAGTTTTATCCACTTGTGCCGCCGAATCAACAAGGACGGCTATGGCTCCAACCTTACACTATTTAATCATTATTAATCATACAAACAAATAAGGCAGCCGGCGTCATCGTTCGTGTGGTGCTCGTCACATTTTTATTGTTAATGTGACAAATTATGATTTTGCCGACGCCCTATTTGAATTATATAAATGATAATGCTTATGTACATAATATTTTGACGATGCGCTGAGCCGCTTTATTGGCTTGTATTTGTTTGTTCGTGCTTCTGCCCTGTGACCTTTGCTCTCGGCAACTGTGCTGTGCTGATCAACCCCCTCTGCCCTAGCGCAAGGATTTATAGACTTTTCCTGCCCCTCGGTACTTAAGTTAGTGCGAGGGAACAGATTGAATAGATGACTCGCTAACGGAGAGCTTGACTACCGTGATACTGAATCATAAGGGAAAATATCAAGACGTTGAAATGCAACAGCGCCCACTTCAATGGCTTACTTCAATGCCTCGCAAGTCAAGGCTAGTACTAGGCTAGTTAATGATGGCATTGCCGGCTGTGCGGTTGATTTCTTAAGGTTGAGGCGAGTAGAGTCTCCGGCTTTTATAAGTTTTTGGTAGGGTCAAGAAGTGACTTCAGTAAGGGGGAGGTCAACCAAACCCGTTCCATTAACCCAAGTTTGAGCAGTCGATAAAGTCAAAAATTTAGCTCGCGTAAGTTGATGGTCCTACAGAATCTGTACGCGGGGATAAGCTTTGAATAGAGAACGAAGCAGCGAGGTTGTAACAGTAGCCGATTTAGAGTAAGTAAACTGCTGTGTAAGCTGGGGTGGCATTCGATATTTCTGGGCCAAACATGCTCAAGGTAGATTTAGAGAAGGGTCGAAAGTCCAGGCGTCGGGTGGCGAACGTCACCAAGGCTGAAGAGGAAAGTCTTTTCACATTCTCGCCACGTGTATGCATGGCCGCGTCCTCGGTTTTGGAATTGAAATTTTACAGATAGTGAGTCTTGATAGGCGGCGCGCGCATGTAGTCTCTGAATAATCATGGATAGTAGGTTTCTGTGGTGGCCTGCACGCGTAGTGGCGCTTGTTAGTTATGCTTAGTCTGCTATAGTGTCAACAACGTGTGAGAGGTGCGATAATGGTGGTAATAAGTTGTGATCTGCCGCTTGAAGTGATGTAGCCGACTTACTGCCTTTATAGTGGCGTGAACTACCAGTACCACAGTTTTAGAAAGGTTTGGAAAGACTTAGGATTTAGAGAGGACGAGAATAGTTAAACTTCAGCAACCCGTCACCGCCGGTCTCGATTTGTTCTACAGCGTGACCGGCTTTCTTTTTAATGACCTGACTGCATTATTAGCTGTACAATTTTCTCGCCGGGGTCCGACCATCACGATTGTAAGTGTAATGGAAATGTATCGTAATCGAGTCATGCTCATTTCCTGTTCAGCAGGATTGCTGGTCCCAAAATGACACCCATACCTTCAATCACTTTGTGTTTCTCCGGTGGATAGGGTTAGGCAAGGATTACTCCAGCCTTTATTAGCATCCGTTTCTGTTGTGCTCCCAGAGCAGTTGGCATCGTCTATCAGCCGTTCTCATGTCATTGCATTTCGCAACAGTGTCATAAGTAATGTCATTTGAAGTGAACGGAACGGGATTGTTACGTTTGGCATACACTGGAGAATAATACATCAAGTTGTCAAGTTGTCACTCGACAAGGCTAGGGTCACTGATCATGAGCGAGCCGGTGACTCCGGTAACAACAACTTCAAAGGCCGAGCGCTCAAGGTTACCTAAGAGGAATGCCGTATGAGGAATACTTCATGTGGGGAATCATTTTGGGGCGGAATCTGACGGGGAGTTAAGTTTTATTACAAAAAAAGGGGTTAAAAAAAGGAGGGAAAATCCCGATTTATTACACAACGCTCGAACGCAATCCGCAGTAAATGACTCAGATCGATACGACTAAGTAGCCAACTAATAAGTCGGTATAGGGGATAGTTTTCGGAGGACCTGTCCATCATCCGCCTTATTCTATTTTCCGATAGGTACGCGCAAAGTCAGAATTCGTTGAAATCTCTTCACTTTGGTACTTGTCAGAGACGCGACGACGAGTTTCCCGCCGTTTGAGCCTGCACTTCAATGCGCTGATTAGCAGTCAATTGTTTCAGGCGCCTTCTAGAGAAAGGGTCCACATCAGATGAGCACCGACTTCGACGCGATGAGTACCATTAAGCAAGAGACCAACAATTTTATCGTAGATTTCATACCATGATCCGGGTATATATTATGGTCTTGTAGTTGGAAGTTCAATGTCGAGCTGCCGTGAAGTGGTGAACAGAGGAGAAATATATCTTATAGAACAACTATGCAAGCCCCAATAACCAAAAATAAGTTCCACGTCACGGCTTCCATGAGTGTATGCTGATCTCCGCCCGTCCAAATGGGAACTTGCCATTCCACGTCTTCACTTCCTTTTTACAATCTGTCAGGCACTGTTTCAACTTCTCTGCAGCATCTCGAACCGCGGAGATATTGTCAACGGAGGTGCTTATGACTTCTTCTTTCGTGCTCTATAGGAATAACTCGTCAAATCAATGTCACGGTTAGGACAAGTTATGCATAGTTGCACACCTGGATGGCTTGACTGATGTCATTATCAATGACAGTAAGCAATTCAGCCATTTCACCCCGCTCCCGCCATCGGACTCCAATAGTACCTCGTACGATAGCGGTGAGTAGAGGTAGACTTGAGGATCCCATGCCGACACCATAGAGCTTGCGCGTTCTGGAGAGAAGCTCATACAGTGAAGGCGTAGGCGTGTAAAGCCCGTCTTCCGAGTGTTGGAACATTGGAGCGGAAAGCAGCTGTACAGTGTTGTCCAATCTACGGAGTCGAGTACGTGCACAGGCCTTGTAGGTCTGTGTCAAAGAACTCGGGTTGGTGGCTAACATATTCCGCGTGATGGCACGTAGGCTGGAGATGCTGTAGGAGATTTGTATTGACTTAATGCAGGAAAAACTCACTCTTCTAGGCTTGCATTTGCGATAAATGTGTCGAGCATAAGGTTCCTGAAGGGAAAATCAGCCTACAAAGCAGCGCGGCACATGTACTCTTACACATGCCCCAAAACCGGAGTAGAAGGAGGAACCGATTCCGAGGGTGCAGGCATGGTGCAATGTGTACGATAAAGCGGGAAGAGAAGCAGAATGCGATGAGAGAAGATGTGGTATTGCCAGGCATTTTATAGACTCAAGAGAACATCAACGATCAGGGTTACCACAAGGCATCTAGTTCCGAGATCTCCGGTGAATAAAACTCGCTGGTTCATTCATTGACTGGACCGAGTCGAACCAGGTTGGCCCACTCGTCTATTGCTTTACGTCCTTGCCTCTCCTTCAGTAATCCGGTTTCCTATAAATCGATGGATACATTACTTGCAAGCAAACTTAGGCGTCTCAGCTATGTCTTCACCTATCCCTCCTCCTCTTGAATTCTCTCGCTTGGGCCAAGTCAGCGTACCCCGTATATGGACGGGACTATGGCAGCTCTCCTCCTCAGCATGGGGTTCCGCCGACCTTGACGACATCAAGAAAAGTATGGGAAGGCTGGTAGACAGTGGTTACTATTTTTTTGGTGCTTGGTTTCGCTTATACTAGGAATCTATCGCTGACAGTGCAATCAGACATGGTGAGGCGTACCCGCTATTGAGTATCTGAACACTCAATTCGCGACTCCTTTGGGTGTCCTTGACACGTCACAGGGTGAGTCGCTTTGAATGGAGATTACATGCGAATTCCATAACCAATGTTGGTTTCCCTCCTCTGCTAGCCGACCACTATGGCCCAGCGGAAAGTATCGTCGTTAGTGGGTTTTAATGCATCCCTTTCGGCTCAATGTGACCGTCCACGTTAGGGAGAATTTGCTCGCCAGCTACCGGATTCTAGCAAGCTATACATCGCTACCAAGTGGTGTGTCTTTCATACATGCATTCCAACACGTGAGGTCGTGTTGGAAGCTGTGAAGGGCCGATTAAGAGGCTTGCAAACGAAACGTATCGATCTCCTCCAGGTAAGTGTAAACTCCGACCCAAATTGCACGACTTCTCATTGACCATCACTGGAAGTTCCATTGGCAAGACTATAATGACAAGGCGTACCTTGACGCCCTATACTACCTCCAGTGCCTTCAGTTGGAGGGGTACATTTCCAACATTGGTCTTTGTAACTTTGACACGAGACACGTAGACGAAATCTGCACACAACTTGGATCAGGCGCGATTGTTTCTAATCAAGTTCAGGTAAAGATTTCAAATTCCGCCAACTCCATTCGAACTCCATTCGCTGTATAATTGATTGTGATTGAACACGACAGTTCTCAATCATCGACACGCGTCCACTCCATGGAATGGGCGACGTATGCATGAAACACGGCGTCAAGCTTCTCGCCTATGGCACACTGGTACATTCCCATGGTTGTTTTAAATTTGAAGAACCCTGATTTCGGTTTCATGTTCTAGTGTGGAAATTTCTTGAGCGATCGGTGGTTAGGGCAACCCAGCCCAGATCCATACGGTGAAGAAGTCGTGTTGACACCTTCTCAGCGCAAGGTGAATTCACTGTCTGACTTGATGATCTGAATTCCAATCGCCTATTGTCCTCACCTCAACTCTTAGTATCTTGATATCATATTGATATCATGGGGCTCATGGGAGCTTTTCCAATCATTGCTGCGGGTACTACGTTTGATTGGCGACCGACATGGGGGATTGAGCATAGCCAACATCGCCACGCGGTGGGTTCTCGACCACCCATTTGTAGGTAGTGTTCTGATTGGTACGCATATCCTCTCGACGATTAGAGGACTATTACCAAACCACTTTGTTTCAGGTGCGCGGCTCGGAATCACAGAGCATTTTACCGACAATGCAAAAGTATTTAATTTCCGACTTGCTCCGCAAGATCGCGCGGATATCGAGGAGATACTTGCTTGTTCAAATAGTAGGAGGTTAATCTCCACCATTGGCGATTGCGGGGCTGAGTATCGAGCATGAACGTCTTGTCATCATAAATAATCGTAATACTTTCGACTTCACGTGCATTTCTTTCCCTCGTATTCAAGCTAGTAAGCATTCTAAATGTAAATTGTGTGATTAATACAATTGCCTGGTTTTACAGCATCCCGTGAATGAATGAGGACGTGAGATTGTAATCAGAAATGTAAATCAGAAACTACAATCGAGGCGCGATCAACGTTGCGCTCCCAATCCAAACAATATGCAAATTATCTCGTATGGGTAATTATAGCTTACCGACGGGACCCCGAGAGGGAAAAGTTGGTGGGAGTCGTTGAATTGGCTGTAGTTTGCGTTTAAGGTCTCGCAGAATTGTCGTCTTGGGGTGCCAATCTCGAAATGCATCGCGCAGGTCAGCAATCTCCCGAGTAAAGAAGTGTTTAACATGCTCATTCGCGATGATATCTCGCAGCGCCCAAGGTATCTATAATTGATGAGATGATCGTTTGAGCGCAAATCGTAAAGCAGCATCATACCTCATAGTCATTCTGCTCATAGCTGGCATTAAATGGCTCTATATTTGCCTCCGGTTGATCCGTATGTCCGTCGTCTGTCAAAAAGAGATATTTGACAGCCAGGCTATCGGCAAGAAAAGTTTAAGAACATCAATACCATTATGGACGAAATATAACAGAAATGGCAACATACGAGTACGTAGCAATTTCTTCATAAGCTGTCGAATGCCCAACACCATTTAGGGAACCAGCCGTGGCCTCTGATAGGTGTGCAAGCAATCCGCTGTCGCTGATACCCGAATTGAGAATTCGAAGCAAGAGAACCAACAGATTGGACAAAAAGTCTGAAGAACTTCCAAGTCAAGTATATCATTAAATCCGGTCCGTCAATCATCTGATGATTTAAAAAAGACTTACTGATGTGCAGCACCATCAATGTACAGAGCCCGCAAGATTAACGGATGTGAGATGGCGGTGAACAATCCAGAATAGATGGGTACTACTTGGTCATTTAACGAGGCAACATAAACCATCTTCACCTAAGGTAATCAAGCGAAGCCAAGGAAGGTTGAGCTGAAACCTCGCCTCAGAAACATTCTTTGACCGACTTACCCCGTTATTCAAGACGTGACGTAGAGCATTGACGTATGACTTGGACACAGCACTTTCGGTATTCTAGCACCCTGTTAGTAGAAACTTCATCATAAATCATTCTGCTAACCTGAAACTCAAAGAGCTCTCGGGCGGCGACAGATTCGAAGTACTGCATAGCATAGAACAAAAGATCACCGATCGATCTCAGTTAGATGACTCGCTGCATGAAAAATTGAAACTTACCTGGATGTAAGGCTGAAAGAAAGTGCTGCTACTGAGATAGCGAAGCGGTCCAAGATGTATTCCGCACAGGGAAAGACAACAAACGCGCTGAGGTTTCGATACCAACGTCTCGGGACCTAGGTCATCTATTGATGTACAGATATGTCCATCACGAATGAGGCAGTTCAAGAGATGCGTTGAAACCACAGAGCCTTGTGAATGAGTGGCCACGAAAATCGCATCAGCAGCATGAAGATCGTTCATCCATTCTTGATTGGCTGTCATGTTACTGTATAACCTGAAAATCAGGAGTCAGTTCTACTGGGGTGGATCGGTTGAAAACACCCAAATTGACTCACTTCTCAACGCGGCGTTCGATAGTCCCTTCACCTTCTAGCGGGATGCGTGTAATACTTTCTAAAGAAACTTCGTAGTCCCTTTGAAAATTATCCAAGGCCTGAACCATCATATTTACAAACTTGTCACTTGTTCCAGTGGGCTAAATAAAGTGGCGAGCCAACGTTGGTCAGTGCCAACAATAGACTAAACCGATTATTGCCACGCACTTCACCCAAAACTGTACGAACGACGGCACCTAGGTCAGAAGCTTTATTCAGGCCCAGGACACAAGATCCACTGCCGGAGATACGTACCTGGAAACCAACCATGGATTCCAATGACTACTACACGCCGACAACCACGAAGTGTATCATTAATATCTTTTTGTTCCCCAGGACTAAATGTTCCATCTCGGTTGACGTCCTGACCGTATGTCAGGAGGCGCCCAACGGCTTGCTTAGCCACCTGAGTCGGAATTTGAGGCAGTGGGATTCTAGAAGCCTTCAAATTATCCTGACGGGACCCCACCAACTCCCATGCGCGAGGTAACTGCTTCCCGAAATCCTGGTACTTCCCTCGTTGTTCTTCCTCGAAGGCGCTGGGGTGCCCGTGATGTTCATCGCTCGCGTCACTGCGTAGTTTGCCCTTGTAGCCCGAATCCATGCCTGTCGCGGTGTTATCTTTCGAAAATAGCACACCACTAACAAATCCCATCGCGCGACCCAATAATTTTCCACCGCTTCGCTCGTGACCTTGTTTCTTGATTTCTAGCGACGGTGGAACCATGCTCCGGGGAGGAACATGGAAAGTGTCTTCCCATGTGGGCAGGACAAGGTTTGGAGGTGACTGGATCTTCTTTGGTGACGATGACGATGGGATCGGTGAGGCAGTGCGCTTTGCCCCCCGAACGCCTCCAGCCGTCGTAGCGGGCACTGATGGGGCTGATGGATCAGCAATTCCCTGCCCCGATGAGATCGATGGTGGAGGAACAAGCCTCGTCGGACCTGAAGAAGACTTGGAATTTTGCTTTTTTGAAGCGGCAGGATCAGATTGAACATTTAGTTGCCTGGCGTCATCCGATATAGCGGCAGGTGGTGCTGTAGGCTGTGATTGATGTGATGATTCGGCATCCCGACCTCGCTTCGTGTTATCCAGTGTAGTGGAGCTTCGAGACACAACCACATTCTCTAACTTGCTCTCGTATCCGGCTCCCTTTGTCTGCACAGCGCCAACCGAATCTAATTCCAGATTAGGATCATGATCATTGTCCGTCGCCACGTCCGCACTCTTCGCATCCTCATCAAAATCCACTTCCATGATTTCCATCCCACTCTCATCACGTTCCACGCCCTCCAGATGCCCGGAAGCGGCCGAACCAGTATACCCGAGTCTCTTGACGACCAGTTTCCTTGAACTGAAAAACGATGCCCAACCCGAACGATAGGCCGTAATACTTTGCTCGATTGGATTTGCTACTACGCCAGAAGGCGATGTTACTTCCGGTTCGGAGTTCAAAGGCTGATTACAGGCACCCTCCTTTGCCGCTTTTGACGTTTCTAAATCTTGCTCGAGTGGTGATGCACATTTACCCAAATTCAAATCTTTGCATTCATTGTCTTCCACGCCTGTGTGCTTTCCGCTTATAGTACCCATGCCAGTGGTATCAAATTCTCGTGCAGTTGGCATCCCTGCAGGGTCGGAACGGTCCACGGACTCTTTATCGACATGTTGACTGTCTTCATCGTCAGGATGAACTACTGATCCTTGAATTATCGAATGAGAATACCAGGACCAAGGACTAAACCAACTTGTAGCAAAAGGTGCATTTGTCGGCGAAACCTCCTGAATTGTCTGATCCGCCGAACTCGGCGCTCCTTTCAAATGATCCTCTGGCAATTCAAGGGACGGTGCGACCATCTCGGGTTCGGTGCCTTTAGAAATGTCATTACCACTCGTGATTGCCCCTTGAGAAACCGTCCCTTCTTTGATTTCGTTCGCGTGGCGGCCGTGTACATTTTGGGAATTCGGAGAACCTTTACTCGGCGTCGGTGAACTACATGAATCCCGATGTTCGCTTGTTACAGTGCGTGTAATGGATAATGGTGGAGCCGCGGTTACGAGCGAGTCGGACTGCTTTAAGGGTGAACCGAGAGAGGGAGCGACTGACATAGGATCCTGCGGCGGACTCGAAGATACGGGATCAGGGAGAGCGGTGCCAGAAGACCAACCGATATACGTCAACCAAGACTTGTTCGGGAACTGTGGTTGTATAACTTCTGGTTCTGGATCGGTTTGACCGGCAGACAATTGCGGTGAAGAGAATTCGTCGTTAATACTTGGAGATATATCCATTCTGGCGTCAGATACGGAGGGTAACTCTGATGGATGGACGATAATGTTTTGCAATGAATCTTGAGGGGAGTCAGAGAACGAATCTATCGTGATGGGTGATTTTGAAGAATCTGATAGATAGACATTCATTGAGACGTTTCTAAGAAATGGCATGTATAGTGGAACTGACCAATATCCATAGAGTCTGCATTTTGCGCGTCAGAGTAGCCATTAACCTCGTTGTCTTTCCCAGCTTTGTCCAATACAGCTTCCAAAGGTACTTTGGCGCGTCCAAAAAAGGGAATAGCTATGGTGAACCGACCTAGCGTTGAAATAGGGGGCGATGTGGGAAATAAATCTACGACTGGAACTTCGTTATGCAAGGAGGAAGACTCTTGAGGCAGTACAGGAGACTCCACTAAGCGGCGACTCAAAGCTGAATTTGGTAATATAGATGGAGAAGGCGGATCTGATACGGGTGAACGATGCGAAATGGAATCGTCTTGTTGTTTGGATATATCACAAGACGCGATCGGTACGGGTGACACAGTGAATTGTTCCAAGGCCTTCGGAAGGGAAGGTGACGATGCAGATTGGCGAGACGGAGACTTCTCCTTCTTATCCGTGGGAACACTATTGATCCGAGTTGGCAAAGAAGCGGTGGACCTATTTTCATAGAGCTCGGCCGTCACACCTGGTGGAGTTACGTTCTGAGTCGGCAATGGCGTATGCACCACATTCAACTTCGATGGACTTGTGATACTGCGCGTACGACCGAGATTCCCAAACCAGGAGTTGTTACGGGACTGAAACGGGGGATATGGAGAGGAAGACAGTGGAGAAACCGGATCATTGGTAGGAATGGCATTCAGATCGCTGGTGAGGTGACTTGGCTCTACGACTTTTGTGGCGTCCGTTTCTCTCTGCACTGTTAGCGTTATGTATTTTTTAGTGATGAGCGAATGATGAAATAAGATACGTACATGACGAAAGATCTTCGTCTGGTTGGGTGGATCGTTCTGGTAAAAAAGGCTCTCGCGATTCGTCCGATTCTTGCACAGGGGACCCAAAGGTCCTCAGACTTGAGATTGAGGGTTTAGATATTATTCTCCGGGAGTATATAGAAGCATTATCGGTTGAAGAGATTGAATAAGTGTCAGGGTGGGTTGATGCAATGACTTGTGACGCAGAATTAAGAGTAGCGCCCTGTTCTGGTTCAGCAAAGATGAATGAAACGGAGGGCGGGGCCGAGTTCTTAGAAGACTGAAGATGTTTCTTTGAGTTTGAAGACTGAAGCAGACTGTGAGCAGGACGTGCAGAACGACGACCAGAGGGCATCTAAGTTTAAGTTACAGCGCTGGCCGCACATGCAGAAACACAAGCCAATCTGGCCAGCCCGTGATTTTTTCCACATTACGTCAGATCACGTGCATAGCTCGTTCATTCAGAAGAAATCGACTTGGGTGACAAATTTGGCTACAATATCCTTCATCAAAACCGGCTGGTCCTGTCCAACCTATCCAGCTACCGGTCAGCTTCTATGTAAAATCCTCGTACACATCGCCTACCGTGTGACCCGCATCTTCCAGCAGGGCATAAGTTAGCTGGCCCGTAGCCCCAGGGCCCGCCTTCCGTATGGTTACATTTCGCGCAGGCCAATGCACGTCTGGTGCACTATTGAACTCCCGTTGGTAAGGCGTTTGTAAGAGTTTGATCTAACGTTGCTTTGAGAAATGACCGCCCGGGTTGACTCCGTTCACATACCGATGATAAAACCCCTGGCCAAGCGCAGTTTGCATCTTGAGCTCCAATGATAACTAAGGCAAGCCAGCCAATTGTGTTATAACGTGATTTTCTCGGAAGAAGTCAGAATTAGACTTACACAACATTCGTATACCATCCCTCAGCAAAGGTTCAAACAGTTTATGATGCGGCCGGATACTTAATTCTTGAGTTTATCAACACTGGAATGGCATGATCAAACCAACTCACATGTCGCCTGCAGCGTAAAATGCTTCGCCAACACGATTCTGAGACCCTTCAAATTCCAGACCGTCCGGTGCTCGGAGTATGCGTTTCGCCTCAACGCTATTGAAGAGATCTTTGGCCCACAGGTACTCAGGATAGCACACAAATACATCATCGCTATCACACTTATTCTTTTGAGACTTCTGAAACCGACAGAGCCAAGTCCGGCTTACCGTTTTACGTATGTCTTCCAGCAGCACGCCTTGTGTGTCCCCTGCACCTAATTGTCCCAAGCAGATATTCTGGGCTGCGACACTGTTTGCAGTGGAGGACTCTTCGAACGCCAATTCTATGGCCTCAAGACATGGCCCAAGATATCCTAAAAGCTCCTGACATGTTGTTGTATTGTGAACCTGATGCAAGAAGCACCGGTAATGTAAAAGCCATTGATAGTGTGCCAATGGATTCTGTACACAACCACGACCCTGAATGCACTGCCCAGAACTGATACTAAGAGGAAAACGTACAAATATCGGGTTGTGGATGACGATTGATTCAAGGTTGATTGGTATCTCTCGGGAGTTACCGCGGGCAAGCAGTTCATTATAACTGTGTACCACAGACCCAATGTGAGCAACGTAAGTTCCTCCATACGATCCATCGGCCAACACAAGCTGGTTCCTGAAACGATAAATCCTTGATAATGGAACTCGGCATGGAAAGTTGAATAAGCATACCCTGCTAAATTCGGATATAACTTGAAAAATCTTTGTAGGAAATCTAACACATCCTCGGCGGCAGCTTGACTGTTATTCACTGACATGCCATACGAATACCCGACGCCGATTGGCTGAAAGAACCTAAGCGTTGTTCCCCCTAAAACGACGACTTACATGGTCTAGCGCTAACAGGTTGAAACTCTCCGTCCACCTGTCTTTATTCGGCTTCGTTTGTCCTTTTGGGCCTATGATACACGGGGCTTCGTAAAGTAAAGCATTCATCATCCCAGAAGATCCCGGGCCCCCGCCCATACTCAAACTGCCGATTAGTATCAGCAACCAAACCACCGAGAATCACCGGAATACCCACATGAGAGGTGCATCATCAGGGTCTTTCTCGGCCTCAAAAAGCCTTTGGAGACAAATGCCATGGCAATGAGCAACAATTAGAATTATCATGTGCACGCAGTGCGGACGTACCAGAAAAAAGACCTCTTGGGTTTCGCATTAGAATCTCCCTCTAATCCAATCCAGCCAGCCATAGAGGGCGTTGGGCCATCCACCCCTACACATAAATCATCCGCTCTTGATACAAGATGATAAAATCCTAAGTCGTCATCGCGCTCGCTATGCAAACCCGCCGCCACGAGGTTGAGAAAGAATGAGAGTGCCAATGGTTTTATCATGCTGCTGTTGATTGACAATAATTCTTGAATCATAATACCTGCTCCTTTTTAGTCCCAGAATCCAAGTCACATTATCATTATCATATACAATCAGCCCTGGTACTTGTGGTGACAGCGTGGAATTTTACGACGCTAGCGTTATGCTGCCATGTGGTCCTGATTAAGTTCCCGCTTTGCGCTTGTGGGGGAATCTATACATTATCTCGTCTGACTGGAAAACGATGACACGGCGGACAAAACAGCTGTCAATTGATCGGCCGGGGTTTACTGTCAACTGATCTGTCAGTTGGTCCTTCGGCGCCAGGCGCTATTCACTGCGCCGGACTCACAATAAGCCACATGACTTATTGAATATATATTGCATGTGTTTGACATGCAATTGACATGTAATTGTAGGGTAAATCCCAT
This sequence comes from Agaricus sinodeliciosus, assembly GCA_022315185.1. Lineage (NCBI taxonomy): Eukaryota > Fungi > Basidiomycota > Agaricomycetes > Agaricales > Agaricaceae > Agaricus > Agaricus sinodeliciosus. The sequence goes on from JAHTMV010000021.1 coordinate 62,190, forward strand.
CTTTGCACTTTTTTGCCCAGAGGATGTCATTTATGTGGAAATTACATGCAATTAGCATGCAAATGACGAGCAGCATGAATGCATATGCAAACTCCTTTTTACTGAGTGTCACGTGTGACAGATTTTTTTTTTTTTTTAGATCTCCACGTAGGGTGTATTTTAGACGCACTTCAAAATACACAAAAAAACGGTGCTCGAACACAATCCGCCGAGGTAGGCTACACCTAAAGAAACCCCTCATCAGATCCACCCCTAAAACGCCGCCCCACAGCGCAGGGCCTCTCGTTACTGCAATACGCTGCACCGGAGTCACAATAAGCCACGTGGCATATTGAATATATATTGAATTTTCTGTGACCAAAGCGTGACTTTGTCACTAAAAAATCAAACTCATTTTTACTGAGCGTGACATGTGACAGAGGCCATTACGCATTACGCATTACCCCCTAAGTTTCGTCTTCAATGTATTGTAGTCAAGTTGTAGTCAAGTTTACAAATCCATTATTATATATGCATGGTCAATACGAGCGTGACAGATTAGTAACCTCGTGACATTATGTGACAAGCTGACCAACTGACAGATCAATTGACAGCTGTTTTGTCCGCCGTGTGAGGAAACAATTAAAACATGACCAGGTCCTCGAGGGGTCCGTTTTGTTATGCATCACGTCTCTATAGATTAGCCACCGTAATCAACTGATTTGCGGAAAGCCTGAAGTTGAGGACTTGAGGCTCTCCGTGGGCTTTCCTGTTGTCCTGCTCCTTTCTATTCAGTCTCAGCCTTCATAGGATCCGCTGCTGATTCCTGAACGCTATTCCCGTAACGTATCACTAGCTTTACAGACACTGTTGCGACCGGTTTGGGCCTATGCAGTACACCTTCTTTTCGTTCTGAGGAATGAACATTCATAGTTTGCTAATTGTAGCATGATCTTTGGACACTTGCTGCGGGTATATTACCACAGAACTAGCAAGAAAAATTGGAGAGATAAATATGAAGCGCCAAGAGAACTTCGATGATAGAGCAAACCGAAAATCACACGTTCACAATTCACATTAACGTAATTTCATTTCTCCAACCCAATTAACTTTCTCACGAGCTTAATCACCCAAGCCACTGGAGGTCTGGACGTCTTCCTACAATTCCCCTCTTTTTTCCATATTTTATCCCACCCATGTAAGATGGTCGGCGCCTATGTGGGACTTAGATCTGTCCCCAGTGTCTTTGGCGCCAAACCCACAGATGGTAAACACCAACTTAGCACTCGGTCGTTAAAACTGAGACTGGAAACAAACCGGTCCAGTTCATTACAAGCGATTACGTGCACTTAGATTGCTTTAAGTCACTAGGCATACGAAGAAAAGTATGACTCGTATTGATCAAAGTTAGATAACATAAGTTAGATTATTTAACTAGACAGGTGATAAAAATATGCTACGTCAAGCGCGGACTAATTCCTTTAGGCAGGCCTCAAAATGGCATGAGAGTGATAAGCTCAATAAACCGGAGCAAAAGACTGGCACTTCAATCAAACTTGTATGGGTATCCAGAGGTTGAACTTTGCTGGCGAGAACGCTGACTCGAATTCGTTCCCATCACCTGTTTCATCGACTGTGTTTTTGTTACCTATAAATATGGTTTTGGTGAATCATGGCCTCAAGCCAATCCCGGACAAGCTATTCAATATGTTTGGAGAGGGCCACTCATATCAATTATTAATTCATCATGAATGAAAGACGATGTAATTGATTCGCTCGAAGGCCATGGTCAAAAGTAGAAATATCATCTAGTGTGGTTAGTGACTCATTGATTCTTGAATATCTGTAGTGCTACAAGGCCGAGGTATCAGGCCTCAGGCTTTACCATCAATTTTGCCTTGCCATGCTGAGGTAAGATGCCATTTTGAAGGACATAACGAGAGAACCTCTTACCCCGTGCTTTCCACATTTCGCCTTGCTCTGAATCGGCTTTCTATTGTCTGGATGAAAGTTATGCCATTGGCTCAAAGTAAAAAAATTCCACGAGGTACGACCGCTTTAGATCAAATGTAGCGTAAGGTGCGGCCGAGAAGGCAGAACTTATGTCCAGGCTTCTTGAGTTTCTTGCAGAATTAGTGGCTGGGCCGTAAAGCTCTGGTACAAGCGGGCTAACCTAAAGCCGACCTGTTCATAGTCGAGCCGATTCCTCCCACATGGAAAGGTTATTCCAGACCAGAATTTTTATTCACCGGATCGCTACCAGTACAACTTGTCGGTAGAGAGTCCGTCCGAAATGCGATTAGATTACCGGAAACACTCCCTAGCATCTGGGGCAGTTCATCAAAATTGTGACGTCACTGAAAAGCTCTTCTGCGTCGGATGCGGGGACGTCGGCAAATTCGATGCATCGTTATTACCGAGGAATCATGTAGAAATCATGTAATCTTGGGCGACTAGGATAACGAGGTCTTATAATGAGACCAAAAGTTGGCCAGTCATCTTCAGCAGTCCCACGTATGGAACTGGTAACTCATCTAAAGATGACATATTTAGATCTAAGTGGTAGGCAGCGCTCGGCATCACCTCCATTCCAACGGTGTAAAATTAGTGTTCCGCGTAAAGCAAGTCACTGAGGACGACCCAGTCCCTGTCCTACTCAAGCCCTCCGACTCAACTCGCCGGTAATTATCTTCATAGCATGCTATATTTTTACTTTGATAAATACCAGGTGCAACCATGTTGCACGTTCACTTGTTTACTGCAAAAAATCTAGATCCTGAAGCGAGCAAGGCCAAGTGTACCCGCGTACTATATCAGGAGGTCAGTGAATAACTAAGCCGGGAACTTTGGTAATCAATCGATATCTTCCACTGGTGCGCACAATCTACGGCCTCGTGGGCCCTTACTATGGCCAGAACACTAAGGTTCGATAGTGTCAACGAGTAAGTCTATTATACTTCTGGGAGTTCTAAAAGCGGGAATGAACACATATTGGCCGATTCTGCCTTCCCCATACCGTGTTTGACAACACTGGTGAGTATTGTTCATCACGGATGTGCATGCTAAACAACGTTGAGACATGAGACTAGGAAGCATGCGTGGGATATGTATGGTATGTCAATGAGTGATTGAATGGTTTTACGATGGTTCGCGCGTTCAAATTCCGCCTCAAGTAGGTTAGGCGCATGCGAGTGGTACGATAACTAGTTCGAGACCCGGTGATCGTGCCCAGAGATGCCAATGCCACCTGATTTAACTTTTACTTACGGATTGCATTGTATGGGGTAATGAATTAAATTGGTTCGATGTGGCGAGAGGGGTGGTCTCGACTCGGTTCTGAAATGGTTGACTGACCAAATAGCCTATATTAAAATTGGATGTCCGACCATTGTATCCAACAAGCAGGACTCCGGAATGTAAGTAGACGTTCATTGTAAATGCGACAAAATATGAGCCTTTAATCTAGTCCATGAGCATTATTCCATTGACGGACACATTCCTTCGGATTTGGCGGATGTACCGCTATGGTAGCCGGACTGACTTTGGAATTATCGTTCTATATATGTATATAAGTAAATTCATATATCAGTGTGACAGTTGCTGGCACGGTGTGACTAGCTTCGCAAAGCCTTGAAGCAAGATACAAAGTCAGTACCTCACTTGGAAGACTTGTGAAGTTGAGGCATGATCTCATCGGCGAGCATCTCAGATCCTAGATTTTTTTCGGGTTCAGGGATTGACTGAATCAAACGAAAAGACGACCCTGCGAAGGTGTCAATGCCGCTATTCTTATTATCAGAACACTACTATCTTAGCCATTGACGAACTGATGCAAAACCGATGGATCGTTGGATATACTATCACTTCATCAGAATATATGATGGAAGCCTGGAAAGGTTACAGCACTTACTCCGCCAAGACATCCCGAACACAATTTAATCGGCTTCTTCTGAGGTGATCATACATATATTTTGTGTCCTGATGGGAAAAACCGTCGATTTATGTATCATTTTTGGTCCAGTTGAATTTTCTCTCGTCTCGGCGGAAAACGTCCGAACATGATCAAACCTCCCACCCCACCGAGGCCAAAACTTGTCTGAATTTTTCGAAAGCTATCTCAACAAGGCTCGAGTTCCCGACAAATCTCCGGGAGCTCATGAACTCCCTGTCTGAATCAGGGTCCTGCATAAAGAGTGAGCTTGTAAGTATATAGAGTTAAGAACAACGTATTAACAAGCGCTCGCTTAATGCCGTGTAAATACCGTGTACCGCTGCGACCCTCGCTCAGGTGGCATAATCCCTGATAGAACTGCTGAGTATTGAATATATGGGAATTGAGTGCTCCACCTGATAATGGATACAGAACCACGTGGTTCTTTCGCTTTAATATTGCGACATTGAAACATTGATCATGAGGACTGCAGACATCGGCTACAAGTCGGTTCCCAAAACCTCTCAAATGCGTGTATATTTAGATGATACTTAGGTGACCTCCTACTCTTCCACAATGTGATCCTACCGTTGTGAGCGAAGGCAGGACTAATCAGAGTAGTCCCATCGCTTCTAGATTCCATTTGGTATTACAATTTCCGCGATGCTCGCTGCAACAGCCACTGCTCTATAAGTGAATGTCGCAAGCAGTCTCTCTATTGGTTAACCGACCGAGAAATGGCCCGGTTGGATGAGCCAAACGACAGGATGCTGTGCATCTACTAGTATTAGGTGATGTCCTCCGCTTTCGATCAAGACTACCATCGAGCAGATTTCATATGAAGATGACTGACTGATTCAGACAATAGAAATCACTCCTTAGTATGTGCCCAGCTTCACTACCTGGTACAAAACCGGTTCACCTGTCTGCCTTTTTGTGGTGACGACTATGTCAAGGCAGTAAATGAAAGGTATATTATCCTTGGATCGGCAAATTTCTTAAGCGTTGACCAAACAACGGTCACCTACGTCGATATGGTTTGCCTCAACAACCCTGATGTTTGCCTTGCCTAGATGATGAGGCTCGATGGTGTGATACATATTCCAGCTTCACGCGGAGGTTACGCACAAAAATCGAAAATCTGGGTCGCGGCATTTGCCATCGATCAATGAATCTCAGCCACCCTGAAAAATCGTGCGATAAAAAATTCTCTCCTCAAAAAAGATGAAATAAAAGTACACGAACAGTCCATATAATAACTCAAATTCATCAAAACTTCAAAGAGCATATGGCTCTGTGTGAATATCAACTCCACCCATCTCCAATCCCCGTTTCGACAGCTTCATTTGTGCTACAGCATTAGCAGCTTCACGTACCAAACTTGTAGGACCACTTGCACACACGCCGACACCTCCGCCATCACCTAACCAAGGTAACTTCCTTGATATGTGAGGATCTAACCCTCCCGTGAATTCAATGTCATCGCCTTCCCGTGTAGTCATTACATGACCTGGTTCTGTCACAAGGACAATCTCCTGATCATCACTACTGAGGGATGATGCGAGTATAGGTAAAGTTGGAATCTCATTTTGATTGAACGAAGGCAGCGTTTTCTTCGGAGATGTCGGCGATGGGGGCGTTGTCAATGGAAGTTGCGAAAAAGGGGGGTTAATGAGGTCACTTAGAATGTGATGAACGTGTGGTCGTAAGATTGTCACATCACAATTCGGAATCGGCGGTACTGCCTCAGGATCACATAGGCAAGTGACATAAACTGAGATGTGCAATGAGAGTGGCGTTGATGAGCCGTCTGAAGAAGCAGTTTTCGTTGCGAGTTCCATCAAGGCAGGGGCAAACCACTCGATAGTACCTGGTTCGTGAAATTGTTTCAATTTGTTAATAAATCCGTCGGCGATCGGGAACTTATACTTACCGAACGATTTCACACACCACGCGAATTCGATTCTCCTAGTTCGTTCGCCATTCGGTCTTCCGAGTCTCACGCAGCGCCCCACGATATCATCCAACATCCCAAGAGTAAACGTCACACCTGAGCCTCCGGCAATTAATAGGACAGTCTCATAACATCCAAGGTCAAGACTACATCCGCCGTATGGTCCGTCCAACATTACTTGTACCTGAGTCGACGAAACTTTGGAATCAAAGCACCGCTTTTCCAGCGCAAATTTGTTGAGTGCATGAGTCCAGTCACCGACCACTCGAGCACCAAGAGTTATACCGGGAGTATAGACGTCTGAGACGCAGGAAATTGAAGGAGGCGCAGTCATGATCGTCAGGGGATGTGATTCAAATACACGACCGCCAAAAAAGACGCGAATACGGACATGCTGGCCTGCAGTCCAACCATCCGTACAGTATGGTATATTTATCTAGCAGCCAAGTTCAGTGTATCAAAGTCAAGGCAAACGTCGTAATTCACTTACCATGGTGAGCTGATTGGCCAATGGAGTAAGGGTAGCATCTTTGATACGGAATCGTAGAAATCGCAACAAAAGGTCCAATCCGAGAAATGCAAGAGGAGGAAAGATCCAGGGCGGAGCGTATATCGAGTGGTAGCAAACCGTCACAAAGAAAGCCACAAATGAGAATAAACTACGCTAATGTCAGATTCAATTCTCCAGTGATGACCAAAAGGGTGCTTACTGTACGATATAAAAGTAATCATAAAAGGCCCGCCTGACTGACTTGACCGAAGTGATTGTGATAGAGCATAGTAGGCCCAAGGCAGCGACGCCAGAGGTTTCCTTCTGCTGTCCAATAATCGGGAAACCCCAGATAAGGTGATTCCTGATCCAGAGTGCACCATGTACTACCGCTGCGATAAGCATGCCACGACCACACCAACGGTGAACGTGATTGAGTCTCTCGTAACCATATCCGGGACCCAGGAGAAGGGATACGATCGAATTCTTGGTAGCGAAAAGGAACACAACGGGGAATTGCGCCAGCACGATGAATCCTAGAACAAACCGATGTTACGGTCAGGTCAACGCCACTAGCAAACGACGGTCAGAGTGGCCAACTTACCTGCTCGATTAGAATTCTCTACGAGAGGTGCTTCTATAGCCATACATAGAATGACAGTAATTAAATATCCAGTGATCACGAAAACTGACAATCCAGAACTTGATTCATATCTGTAATTTCAAGATGTAAAAAACACCTACTTTGACCGATATTCAACTCTAAACGGGGAACAGTCCAAAGGAACGTTGCACCAATTAGGTTGAGGACCTTGCTCAGCCAATTCTTTCTCCAATCTCTTCTAGATATTTGACGCATCGGTACATTGTTTGATTTAGCATCGTCATTGTCGAAATCACGATGGAACAGTGTCATGTACTTATCAACGTCCTCCGTGACACCAAAGAAATCGTGTAGTGCACGCCGAGATCGGATGCCACGGATTAGACGAGGTAGAGAAAAGAGTATGGATATGCCAATGACAGCAACCCAGACCATGGAGAACTTAAGTTGCCATCCTGGAGCCTCTGCGTACGAACTAGATTGATCAGACTTGAGATGTCAAGTACGATAATGAAAAGGCATACTCGTATTGCTTGAATTCCGCTGGTATCACTGGAGGCGTCCCAGTATCTGTCATTGATGAATAAGAGTTGAAGAAAAAGGAAAGCTCAATTCCAGTGTTCGGGTATATAGGTTACGAGAAAGGCAGGCTGTTCACACCACGTGCAGGAAGACGAAAAATTTTTTGTCCCGGGAACCCCAGTCAGCACCGGTCAGCCGTGGCCGTTCGTGTCAAAACATTTCCGATGACACTGATAAAACAGACAAATAGAAAGCTATTCATTGCAAATATCTCAGCATTCATTGCTCCTATCAGAGTATCGACCGTAAAGCATTTCCCCGACGCCCAATCCGAAAGTAATCGATAGCATGAATCCGACGTTGTATGTCCTGAGAACACATCAGTCTTTCAGAAGCTCACAATCCAAAGAAACTACTGACATAAGAGCGAGCATGAAAGTGTAGCCCAACAAAGCTTGGGCGCCGTAAAATAAACCGCGAGTTATGTCGTTGACTGGAATGAAGGGTGGAATGGTGCGCATCAAAGCCATGCGTGCTATAATCCGATGATCGGAGGCTTTGGCGCGGGTATTGAGATGGTTGGCAAACTCAATTTGTGCGCTGAAAACGTATTGGTTAGCGGAAGATGAGATAGGGGTACCGGGCGACAAGACATACTCTTCCATCCAATGAACCTCGGCCGCACATCGCATCGCACTGACCCATCGATCGAAAATGGCCAGCATAAAGAGACCAATACACGCGCCGCTGATTGCACCTTTATTCTGCGGCACCCAGCCTTCAAACCACAAAATATCACTTCCAGAGAAGTGAAGATAAGGAAGCATTTGCCCAAAAGCAAGGCTCATCCCCATATCCATGTCCATATCCATTCCATGGCTGATTGTGTGAGTACTACTTGTCTGACCCAGTGGCAGGAAGAAGATAAACGCGCAGATATTCAAAGAGTGCATCATTGAGGGAGAATTAAGACAAGAGAGAGTGCGCGAAATCGACAATAGCACCAAATATGGGAAGTCCAAGTTATTCACACGATGTCGTCGTTCCCGAGCCAGCGCTGTACCCCGAGCCAGTTGGAATGATGCCAGAATGACGCCTTAAGAAATTGGCCCGTGCGCGAGAACGTGCGTGCCTGACTCCTGAGCTCGCCGTGGACCAACCCAGGCCGCGGTATTATGGCGATACGTTCTGCTCGAGGCGAACTTCGAAGTCGGAAAGATGCCGCCTTGGGATAGCGAGACACAAGGGATTCAGCTTCATGAGAACTACGCTCTCGCCTTTACCCTGTCCCTCCCCACCGCGGACGATACGCAGAAGATAGAGTGCCACATCAGGAGAGCCAAAGACAAAACGCAAAGATAAAATCCAAGTTGAGGCGGTCCAAGAGACATTTGAGTAGCTACAAGAGGAGAGAAAGAGGTGGTGAAGGAGTCGGAACAAGAAAAAGAATTGCTCCTCATCTTATGTGAGCCATTTGTGCGGCCCGTGAGAATCTTGAGCCTTTTGTTTGATTGGCTTGTCATGATCATCATGCCTTGTCAATATATTCACACGAGTCACTTATCGTAATGGGCTATGTGGTCATCATATTCTCGTAAATTTGAGGGCAAGGCATAATCTACATTACAGTGAATCGCGGAAATTATACATTTGTGCGCCGAAATCATATCAAGTGCTACCACTAGAGGCACTGAGAGTAGTAATCTGATAAGGATTTAGTTGCAGAGTTGACAGTTCCGAGCTACTACTTGCCGTTGATGACTTGACATTGATAAGGGGCGACGCAACTGGTGCCTCCAGTCCATCCAATACCACCGCATTGACCATACTGAGGAACAGTTCCTGGAGTGCTGGTAGGAGAGGGAGTGGTAGTAATGGGAGTAGTAGTATGGGGAGTTGTAGTTGGTGACTATGAATAAATTTGAATGAGTTGAATAAATTGTTCATTATTGACTTACACCGTTGCCACCGGATCCATAGAGCGGAGGTCCGGGAATAATGTATGTGGTTCTGAAATGTAATAAATTAGAATAATGGCACCGCTCCTTGCCACTTTAACTCACTCGGTCATAGCCTCTTGAGAGTAGAGATTGACAGTCACTGACAAAGGCGCAACTTAGAAAAATACCAGCTTCAACATAAACAACTTACAACCCGGATCACTGTTGGAGTATCCACCGGGAAAAGAAACTAATTCGCTGGATGTAGGTTCCCGGTCCCCACCCCCAGTAATCGTTAGTTGAGCACATTCAGGGTAGATTTGCTGTCACGACTTTGGTAAGAGTTTTGTGGCTTTAATGAGTCACAGATCAACTTACAGCAGGAAGAGAGTGAAGCGCAATGGTCTCGAAGCGAATCATGTAAGCCCCACTCGGGACGGTACTGGGGATAGTCGTGGTCCAAGTACAATTTTGGTCAATCATCTTACCAGATCCCCATGTACCTTTTCCAACAGTACCGGACAAGAGGCCAGCCTCATCGATCTTAAACTGTTAGAAATTTTAGAAAGGAACACCCTTTTGACATGATCTAAAGAATAGCTTACCCATTTAAGCGAGTTCGTATTAACGCCGTCACAAGAGCTTCCAGGACATTTGGCCAGGTAGGTAGTCTGTGCTCCCATCAGCTCTCGTTTGCATGAAGGAAAATGTCCAGTGCATACCATTGGCCCATAGGGATGTGGCCAAACCTGGTTCCAGTAAGCAGTGATAGCCGTTCCAGCAGCAACTGTACCGGTCAATTGGTTCGGACCAGCATTGCCATCGTTATTGCAGCCGACTGTGGATGCGGTTGCATCCATGATAGGATCACTGTCGTAAGCGAATAAGCATTATTTCCGTTAGAATGTGCAATCAACCGACTAGGTCGCCCAGGGGCGCTCGATGGAGGTCTGGCCTACGGGAGTGTTGTATGGATGCCAGCCCTCATACCAATTACCACCCCAGGAATATCCGATGACGCCTCCGTGAGCTTGGACTTGTGCGGCAAAGAGTCCCAAAGCTAGTGAGAAAGTAGCCAACATTTTGAGAATTTGTTGTCGAGAGAGATGACGCCTGATGAAATCTCGTCAGCTTTGACTTTAAATAGACCGATAGACAGTGATATGAAAATATCATACCGTATAAAAACATACATGAGCGATCATCGTGGAGGACAGTCTCGGTAAAACAACAGGGAATCGGCACCGGAGAAGCACTTCTGTGCCTGGAATACAAAATCCTTCAAAGCGGCACCTCTGTGATTTTAACGACAGGCTTTCCCATCGGAACAAGGTCTGGATAGCGCGGAAACTCTGGAGCTTCAGTCACAACTTTGTCCAATCATGTTCTTGAGTCCAAAACCAGGCGCCCGAAGAAAGCCACATATGAAATTCTAATGAAAGCATAGCAGTAGTCACGTATCCCTATATATGCTTGAACAACTGATCGCTCCTACATGATGCCTTTTGAGTTCAGTATGACACTTGTTCTTTTCAGAATGACTGTAGGGAAATAGGCGTAAGGCACGCCAGTGAGGAAGTCAGCCCATGTGGTTGAGGATCAATTCATGGGGTTACCACTGAGAGTTTACCAGAAATTGATCCGAAATTAGGTACGAGACCAACCTACGGCGGAACAATTTCGCTCCGAAAAAAAGAGGAACGAGCTGACCATGACAAACAAGATCGGTGGTCAGTCCGGGACGTCTACTTGTAGGTTAGAGATAGGGGCGACTCAAAAAAGACTCCAACTGAGCTGACCGGGCGTATTTGAGAATAATGGCTTCGCGACAGAATGATAATTCGATTTTTTTTCAGCTGTTCAACTACTGGTATGGAAAAATTACATCAATACCCCTGTCATGGGATTTTCTTGACAGCCGAAGTTTTCGAGTGAGTAGAGCCTTGATGGACGATAGAAGGCAATAGCATCATCAACTTCTGGTACATGTGGGTAGAAGGATAGATATCACTTCTCTATGCATATGATGAGTCTTATGGGGCTAGAGACAGCTCGCAGGAATCCTGAATTTAACCCAGTCGAGTTGTCTTTGCCTCAGCAATAACCGATACCGCTAAGCCGCTTAAACTTAGCAAACGTGTAGTATCATAAAACTCCTGGCTATGATGTAGGCCGCCTCATATCCGATTGAACCGCGACGGATTGGCAGCCTCCAGTGACAAGTACATAAGGTGTAGCAAGCGCGACGCGTTGAGATCAAGGTCCTATTGTGATATTCCTGCCTATAGTCGATCGTTAAAAGCTGTTATGAAGTTCAGTATGTGATAACATAACCTTGCATAGTAGGAACGCGAATGCTGGACGAAATTTGAACCCCATATCGACAAGGAAATCAGCGAAATGTTCGAGAAGAGTTGGTCTATGACCTTCTTTCACCCTGAAGTTGATAATTCAGAGGTGGGATAAATTCATGTTCCCTGGCGTATATGAGAATACTATATAAATTCAACATTAGTGATACAAAGTCTAGGGTTCGCCTGACCTATTCTGCAAACGAGTCAAATGGTCGCTGAGTCGCCTCCTCCACAGCCCATCCACGTCCTGCATCATTTTTGCACTCTCGTCGTCCTCCACTAGTATTAACTCTTTCCATGCTAAGAACTCTTCTTCGTCTTCCGATAGACCCTTACCATCAGTCTGAAGTTCTATCAGCCGATCCACCAGTCCCGCATCGTCTCGAAGGTCCGTTCGTCGGAGGCCACGTGCGATCGCCTCTTTCGCTTTCTGTGTATTTCCCAGTCTCTGGTGTGCGGTGGAAATCCGTACATATCTGCAACATGAACGTAAGGCGGTTAACAACTACAGCCATAATATGATGAATTGACCCTTTGGCATAAGAGGGGTCGGTACAGATTGCAACCTCCCCATCTTTCCACGCTTCGTGTAGATCCTCCATATCCCCAGGCTGACCGCTTCCAGGTAATAAGTATGCAGCAGCTCGGTTGGCGGAACAAACAGCCAATAATTTTTCAGCGTCTCTGTTCTTTTTTTCATTGGGGTCCGAGCGAAAAGCATTCATTAATATGTTGATGGCATTCGTGTAAGCATGTATGGCGCCATGACGATCGTGTTTGTTGAAAAGCTTGTTTCCTTCGTCCTTGGATTCTTCAGCCCTGCCCATGGATATGTCATACGAGAAAAGAGACCTCGAAGACGTCAACTGCAGTAGATCTTCCGATTCAAAAGCCCAGCTGAATGGACTGGGGAGTGTATCCAAGAATGGTCTGAGGGTTGGGGCGTGTTTTCTGAGATTGTGTTGGATGATAAGCACGCTAGGCAGACAGGGTTCCTGGCCTGGTAATGGTTTGGCCATACACCACCGGACAAAGCTGGCGGATTAGTTCAAAAGAGAAATGGCGAATAGGATTGACAGACGCACTTCAATACTTCATCCGAGTTGGGATTCAGTCGATACTTGTCTACATAACGTGTTGCATCAATCCTATCGCCATATGTCATACATTCCAGCATGAATCGTGCGGGTGTCCTCAAAGTCCCGCCATCTATCAGTCTCGTCAACTTCAACCACCATGTTACGTTTCCTCGAATTGGAAGGGTGGTAAAATTCATGGTTGACCAGTCTATTGGACCCTGGCGTCGCTGCTCAAGAATTCTAGCACCATTTTGCAGAACATTGGTCAATCGAGGGTTCTTGCCTTCCATCAGGTATCTGGCGGGTTCGTAAATGACTGTGAGGCTGCTTAAAACACTACGCGAGTACACCTACTTCATAAGAGCATCGACGCCTATCTTGCCAGTTACGGGGTCCGGTTTGACCGATTTCATGATATCCTGAGAGTAGAGGTGTGAGTCCCAGTAAAAACGTAGGACATAAGCCAATTCTAACTGCGATGATTGGTTCGTCCACGCCTAAAGAACGCAATCGTTCTGTGATCCCTTCATTGGCCATGGGGGTAATGCAATGGGTTTGTGGAGCGCAGCCTTTTCCGGTGGACCGTTGATGTAATGATCATTGATATGTTGATGCGCGCCCATAAGTCAGCAAAAGCACGAGTCCGAGAGCGAGTAGCCCAGAACCGAAGGGAACGCATGAAGCAATGTTGCAGTCTGTGCAGATGTCTTCCTTTTGGACCCGTATGCACTTGAATAAAGATGACAGGTGACTGGATCTGGAGGTGGCGAGTTTCAAAGCTGAAGTTCAACAATTCCCGTTTTTTGGTCTTCATTCAATTTGTTGCTCGGGTTGATTCGTACACAACGGATTCGCTACTACAGAAATGAACGACTCTGTAACGACCAAACTTCAGTCAAGTCTCACATAATCGAATAGCCGTATTGGTGCGGGGGATACTATACGCTTAGTATTGTAGCCTAATTTGAGACTGATCTGCCTGGTCAAAAGAGTTTGTTTATTCTCAAGAGACAACGTATCGCATGGAGGTCCTACATAACGTCAGCACGGGCAGTAGAGCTCATCGAAGTAACGCCTCTGGGTGACGACGGTGCAATACCCTTTTACTTATTGCCTCCAACTTGTATGGCAATACCAACTCATCCAAGAGCGTACCCGGCAAAGGTGTGACTGCGAGAATACTAACCATGATACCAACAATAAATCTCTTGAGATAGAGTCAATGACTCAAGGTATTAGGCAATTCACACCTGTCTCGTAAAAGTGACGAACTGGCTCTGCCATGGTACCTCCTGCAGTATCTCTACTCGGGATAATTCAATGAGGTTCACACAAATTGAACTATGCCGAGCCTCTTTCTAACCATAGTGTGGACGCGGGGCATTGACTTATAAATAACCTAATTTGTGGTGCCAATGGCTCCAGGCTCAGCGCTCAGCGTTCATCTCCAATGGCGATACTGAGTCCGGTACTAACTGTTCATGGGGAAAGGAAGGAAAAAAGACGTACATCGTCACTCGGTGTGATGTCATTATCGGATGGTAATGGCAACTGCATATCTTCTTCTACATTCCTACCGTTTCGTTGGAGCCAGGGCTGGATAATACAGCGCCGGGACTGTTTCGTGATGAGAAGTTGGAGTTGATTGCACTGAGCAGTGTGTTAGATGCTCCAGTGTTTTATGGAGTCAAATAATGTTGCCGTTTACGAAGTGGTGCAACGCTCCAGGTTATTAGCTTCGAGGGCTCCAGTTATCATTTCAGGTGGTACGACTCTGTCGGAAATCAATTAGCGCCGTGGAGCTTGGAATGTTAGAGGTAAAATCTGGTAAGATTGATAAGTATAAAAGCCAGATGAACTCGCCTTGATTCTTCCAACAAACAGAACCTCTATCCCACTTACACATACTACTCACTACCCAGAATGCGAGCCTCTCTCACTATTTTCGCTCTCATCATTTCCACCGCTGTCGGTGCCTTTGCCGGCGCAATCGAGCGTGGTAGGTTAAACTTTGGATCTTGTTCCTACCACATCCTGATACACCCTCCTTAGATCACCTTGTCAAGCGAGGAGGGCCAGAAATTTGCACCTCTAACTTGGACGGCAGCGGAGAGACCGATGAGCAGGTCACCAAAGATTGCTGCGCCGCAGTTGATCATGAGGCCTATTTCAATGAGGCAGAGAAACAATGCCAGCCTTACGGTGGTCACTTGGGAAACAGCGTTGATACGGGAGCGATGGTTGAGTGCTGCTCTAGCCGTGGTCGCGGAAGTCGTGCAGTCTAACTTGGCCTGTAAAGTAATGCCTGTGTTCTAGTTGGCCCATAACTACAGGCCCTTGTAATTGATTCGCCAGTGAACGCCACAGAGAATTTTGATACACGTCTGAGTAATCGTCCTGGGATTTTCGATAAGTGACAAGGAGGCGCAAGTATTTAAGTTCGAGACGTCGGGCTGTAAGTGTAATTGTGTAAAACAATAGATTGCCGGCGGAGCTGCCTGAAGTTACACTAACCGGTTTCAAGAATGCGGATGACAGTGCACAAGAAGCTCGGAGGTTCCTACACGGCTATTATTCCATCGCTCGTGTATCAACGCTGTACCATATAGCGGCCTGACTGTTTTTTCGGCCTCATTGAGTCAATGTCCATGATAGCGACAGGGGGACATGCATGTCTGACGAGAAGACAACGAAAATGAAACCGCGACACAAGTGTGAAAGATCAGAGCGGGGAATGATGAATTGATAGCCCTAGTTCCCAAATTAGGATAGAGTATTCATTTGGGTTCCCACCTGTGCTCGATTTTCAAACGGTATCCTTCTCCTTGCTGGCGATGATACTTGACTTGTAGATGCTCTGAATTCGTGTCTGTTCGAATCTCCTACACGCCATGGCGTCTTGCCATCCTTCTTATTCCTCCTTGTCAAGTCCGCCCTCATCCATACCTAAACGGTCCCACTTTCCTTCCTTTGGCGGTAGAAGACCAAGCGGTGGTTCTAGGAGTGCGAGTGGAACCGGCTCTACGAATCTTCCAGTGCCAACAAGCATCGCAAATTTAACGTCCGGCGTTGCAGTCGCTGCTTCGCCGAATACTCCCGACCACCATTATACCAATGGCACTGACAATCCTACCGCAAACTATACAAACGCGTCAAACTCGACTACACAGCTATCCGGCACTTCGGCGGGATCTGGTATCCCTTCACTTCGTTCTTTACGCTCGCTACTGCCGTTCGGTAATGCATTCAAACAGCATCAACCACCCCCGCAGCCGGCTCACGAACACAATACCCCTTCGAAAGGTCCTTTCGCTGGGTTTGGGTCGATGCGGAAGTCGATGAATTTGTCCAGAGACAAGGATAAGGAATCTCGCAGAGAAAGGAAGATGTCTCTTGCGAGTGACTTGCCTTTCATAGCGATTGAGCGCAAACCTCTCGAAAGCGCTGACGATGTGGACGGGCCGCTTAGGAGGTCCATGTCCCTTCCGGGTATGGATACCCCTGGTCACTACGATCTGGAGAAACCGCTACCTGCTATCTCTTCGGACAATTTTCTAGGAAATACCGACGGCGAAGATGAACTGAAAAGTACGTGGCCTACTTATGCCTTGAAATGTGGAATCTCAAATTTTTATTGCTTAGCCGACAAGTTATTACGCACACCGTCTCCTGGGCCTCCTCTCCTTGCTGAGCTGTCAACTATCATAGAAGCTGACAGCTCAGGGATATCCAAGCATATTCCTTTTCGTTCTCCTCTTACCGACTCGTCATCATCACTCCCAACATCTCCCCACCGAGTCTCCGAAGAGGATACGGTACGACGATCAGTGCTATTGCATCCGCCCGTTACACCTTTGATGACTTCCTCACCTCCGAGTACGCCCGCAAACGCCAACATTTCTCCGTCTCTCTCCCCTGCAGACAACGTTGCCACTACAGAAGACGTCGACGCAGATCTATATTTGGAGTTGTCCATGTCACAACTGGCTTCTCAAGTCCAGGATGCCATGGCACGAACGTCGTGGTCTGGAAGCGATGGCCTCGTTATGATTGACGCTGAGAATAGTTTTGTCCGACAAGATAATCAGGGCCATCCTGACGATGACAGACACGAAATAAACTTCAGCTTGCTTGCACATGCCGGCTCTACTTCCCCTTCCTCTTCTTCTTCCCCTTCTACGCATTCGTTCCCTGCTGTGCCACCATGTGATGACAATACTTCACGTATCAACAATTCTCTTTCAAGTGTTGTTAATCCAAACGAACTCTGCTCTTCATCTGCTGATCGCGGTGAACACAATATGACGTTAGATCTCGGATCTCTCGATCCGGATTTACGAGAAGCAGTTACAAGACATGCATATCAATCCCCTATATCACCTGCAGATTCCTCAGCTTCTGGACACACCGTCACCCGTTCATCACCACCAAGGCTTCACGCTTCTGCTGTCACACAAAACCAGCCATCTACTTCAGGGTCCAGATCCGCGTCCGCTGGCACTGTACCTTCAACTTCCACAAAATACAGTCCTCTAGGCAGCAGTATACCACAACCTAAAAGACGTGTTGCATCCTCATTCATTCCTCGTGTTCAATCACCACCGCCCTCCACCGCCATATATTCAGCTTCCGCATCAACCAAAAACCTGTCATCGCTTCAGAGGGGAAGTTTTGAACGTATTCAGAATGCGGAATCTTCTTTGAATCCCAAGTCTCCCGTGTTTGTCGCAGCTTCGGCCAATTGGTCAATGGTTCCAGTAAATGATTCGGCTAGTAATGTCAGAGGTGGTTTGGCGGCTTCAACACCTGCAAAAGTGAAACCTAAAGAGAACGTTGCTCAGAGAAGGAACTTGAGCATCTCATCAGTCCCCGTTGCGAGCAGGAGAAGTTCGAAACATAGTTGTGAGCATGTGGAAAGTGAAGCGGCGGCGGGCCCGGAAGTTAGGATAGTCGAAGCCAGCGGTGAGCCTGCCTTTTTTTTTGGTGTTTCTGAGTTTAAAATTAATGTTTATAAGGTGAACTGGATCCCAGTCAGCTGCGAGAATGGAGAGATGGTGTAGGCGGGTTGGGCGTGAAATGGTCCACTTTGCACGGTACAGGCAATCCTATCATCAAATCCGAGCCTGACGAGGATAGCGAGACGAAGATTCTTGGGTCACCTTTCCAGACTTCATTTGAACGTAGCAGACTGGGGCACGGTAAGCCTTCAATTAGACTATATAAAAATCAAATACCGACTACCCTAGGTGCAGAGCTTTCACATTCACCTTCTTACTCACCCTGCCCATCCCCCACTCTACTTGGTTCTTCGACTCTACGCAGAACGACGACACCCACGCTTGGTGATCGCGTATCCATGAGTGATGGCAGCCTCTCTACTCCGACCGGTTATATTCCCCGTTCCAGTTCAAGCCCCTACCCACCACCCCAATCTCTTATTCCTACCCCCTTCCTTTCTCAAAGTGGTAGCTCTGGAAATGCAAGTTCCCGTGAAGGCTCACCTTCAAAGTTAGCCGATGCAGGGAATCTGGGTGGAAGAGCTAGTAGGCGTAGTCAGGCACCTACTAAATCATTCTGGGTCAATAACGAGAAAAATGGAGGCCCTGGAGAAGAGACTCGAGAGCATGTTGTATTGCCAGACAGACAACCATCCCCTCTCAGGAGCGTTTTCGGGGCTGAAAAGTACTGGGGCCTCGAAACTAGGAGTGGGATACTAGACGATGCAACGACTGTTCGGTCAGTTCGACCTTCGCTGGATTCTGGAAGGCCTTCACTGGACTCCCATCTTGGTTCATCCTCAGCTTCGGGAAGATCGCCTGAATCACGGTATTATGGCTCTACTGAACCTTCGACCTCGAGACCTCCTACGCGGCTGAGAGATAGAGAATGGTTGATTGGAAGGATTAGGAAGAGGAGCGTGGGACCACAGGAGTATTCGGGTGAAGAAGACCCTCCACGCGATCTACTAAGTCCCGGTCTCAAAATTGGCAATTTGAGTAGTGCGGCTATCAGCGCGAGGGAAAGACTCGCACGAGCGAGATACGGAGAGCTTGGAGGTAGTTCGAGGCCGTGGAGTAGTATGTCCTTGCGAAGTGGTAGACCTGAGAATTTGCTTGGTGGAGGGGACAGGAAAAGAGTTGGAGGATCGTCATCCGCGATATATGTGAGAGAGAGGGATAGGAGTCCTGGTGGGATCGAGAGAAGCGCAAGTGAACGTACGAGGGAAAGGGTGAGAGATAGGACGTTATACAGGGATCGGAGTGGAAGTGTGTCTGCTTTGGGAGGAGTTAGCAGTGGCGGAATAGGCACTTTGGGGAGGTATGCTTCGTTACGAAGTGCTTCGGAATACAATTTCGGTGCTGTGGGGAGCTCGGCGGTCGATTTGGCTTCTCAGCGGCAAAGCACAACAAGAGCGCATTCGCGTATGGCATTTTCAGAATCCGGCGGCGGAAGCGGGCACGGAAGGAGAGATAGCGCGACATATTCGACGGTAGGACATGGGTTGATGGAGAGCCCCATATCCACGGTTTCAACCAACGTCAGTGGGAGTGCCCGTGACACAGCAAGAAGCGCTTCTACTGGTGCCACGAGTGTATCTCAGTTTTCACTTGGCAATACGCGAGAGAGGGAGGAGTTCAGAGAACTCAAAGAGAAGCACGCTGTTGAGACGGGTGCTTTACTCGGTGCACTTTCGGACTCGCAGAGGACGTGTAGAGTGTTAAGAGAAGAGAACGGGGAATTAAGAGACAAAATGACGGAGCTTGAGAAAGAGAATGAGAGGTTAAAGGTGATGATTGGTGAAAGCGTGCAGGAGGTTGAGAGGTTAAAGATACTCCAGGGGCATGAGAGGGAGCGTATATGGCTCAGGGAGAGGGAACTTGGCGACAGGAGAGGAAGGTTGAGTATGAGTCTTGGAAACGGTACTATTGCCAGTTGGAGAGGCTCTATTACGCCAATCCCGAAGCGAGACATTACTCTCGGATCACGAGCCTTTATTCGTCAACAGGAACTCATCTGTTCTATTGCAGGTAGTGATTCGCAGTTGACAAAGAGGCAATCTCGGTCAAAGTTGGACAATGTGTTGTTTCCCTGTGAAACAGAACGCGATTTTTCTCCTGAACCGGAGTCATCACCGGAGATGGATTATGAGAGCCAAGATCAAATTCCGAATCGGATACAAGAGGGAGATCGCATTTTAGCCCATGCTCAGGAAGATGCTTCCGATGATGTGCCTGTTTTGTCACCGACAATATCAAGTACCCCATCTCAATCAACGGTGCATAAACGTCGTCCAAGTACGAGCTCATCGATTTTCCCCGTTCCGCCGCCAAACATGACCATGCTTCTTGATGATGAAAGCGCTATGTTTCCGCTGTCAGGAAGTAGACGGAATAGTGCCGACATAGGCTCTCTTCATTCATTCAAGCTTCTTCCTTCTGGACCTAATGGATCGTCGATTTTACCTATCAATCCTTCCCGAAAAGAAGGGCTTCACACTACGAACAACTCATTGTCGACTTCCTTTATGTCGTCGAATATGAGCATATCGCCGACGGAGAATTTATCAATGATCACCAGCGGTACCGGAAGTCCAGGGAGTCTGCTTTTGAAGCCGGAGCATGAGATGATGCTTGACGAGATGGAGAGCCTAGATCTGAGTCGCTATCGTGAGGAGGCAGGGGAAAACGAGGTTTGGAATTAAGTGCAAATTTATCTCAATCACTATTTTTTTGTTATTCATATGTATAACACATTGCTTTTTGCTTTTCTGTTTTCTGGGCTTGGCTTTTTTTCTGTTTCTTTGTCTCTTTTCTTGATCTTTGTTTGGGTCGTCATTGTTTTCGTTTTCGTTCGTCCTCCGAAAGGCTCATACCTACCTTTGCTCAGTTGGGCCCCCTTATATCATACTCTACACAATTCAGTCATTATTTCGCTGTTGATTTCGTTCTTGTAAATCTATATTGCTCATTTGAAGCACCATACACAGAATCAAATACGAAGTTAGTAGGCTCCTCCACCATGTCTCGGCTGGGGAGCCATCCTGAGCCCCACAAGTCTGACCATCTATACCTCTCCAAAATGCGGCGCTTGTCTTAGCACATCACGTTCACCACGAAGAATGGCCAGCTTACCACACACCCCGACGTCAAGCACGCCCAACTCTCCAGGTGCGCGTTCTAGTCCGTTTCTCGTCGAGGTAAATTTCTTCATGTTGAAGAAATGTAAAATGTTGATTGGCTGGAAATCTGCAGATCAGCCGTGAAGCTGGAGCCCGGTTCGCCAGCAGAGAATCTACGCCACCCCCAAGTGCCGTTCACCATTCTTTTCACCCGGCGCGGGACATAGTTTCTGGCTCTGGCTTTCATGGTGATCCGCAACAAGATGACGTTCCTTCAAATGGGCGAACTTTGGAAGAAATGGAAGACTCTCCGCCTGGCGCATTTCCAAGTGCAGGGAATCAGGAAGAAAAGGAAATTGATGCTGGGGAAGAGGTCAAACATGCTGTTACTGCTATCCGTGATTACGCTAAATCGCATTTACCGGCATCTTTGGGGACTTACATCGGTTGGATGTGCTGCAGACCCTTGTATGTTCGGTTTGTTTACAGATCAACACAGATACCGACAAGGAGGAGTACCAGCCTCAAGAAGAACATGGTTAGTTCTTCGAACTTTTCATGAGTTCCGGTATCTGACTCTACAGCTGATGTAGGCTCTCCGTCGGCAACATCTGATGAACCTTCTGCAGTAATTCCTGAAAAGTGCGATCCCTCAGCTCAGGATCGATCGGGGTCCAACAACGGAACTGGCGCTTCTCACAATACGAACCCCTTCCGTGACCCTGAGTTCATGCGAGCACATGGTTCTCATACTGCAGGGGACTCGACTCGCTCAAAACGGGCTTCTCTCGAAACCGCTTGTCCTAGCGGCTACGTCGATGAACCCTCCGCTTCGACTTGTCTTTACGCTGATACTTTTATCCCTCCGATTCGTTCTTACGATGTAGTTCGCGAAGCGTTGACTGGTCAACCTCAAGACATATCCAGCGGATTTGGCAGAAGCGTTCGCAGGGCGTCACTCGTCGAACCTATCATCACCGCTCGAGCTGTTCCGTTCACGGCAGAGCCTCCCCTTCTAGTTTATTCAAATACTTCTGCACCGATTTTCGTCTCTACTGATGAAGAAAAGGTTGAAATTGAACGGAGTGAAGAACTTGCATCCACACCGTCGGACCGTGCACATCCTATTAGGTCTACATTCTATGAGGACCAGCAAGGTGAGGCTTCGATTCGAGATGACGCCTCCGCTGGGACACCTGCCCTATCCGATCGAGAACAAAGTGGAAGTCGGGATGTGAGTGAGGAAGGGGAGGAAGTATACGAGTCGCCACACGAATCTGATACAGAGGAAAAGGAAAAGCCAAAAGGTATTCTATCTAAGTTCAACAAGTGGCTTCGTAAGTCTTTCACCTAGTCTCATGTTCAATGTGTTGTGTTAACTTTTACAAGGCGGTAAATCCTCTAGCAAAAGCGGAAAGCGATCGAAAGAAGAAACGCCCGCCGATCTTCCCGAATCACCTATTGCTGAAGGTGTAGAGCCTGACAACACTATCGCTGTACCCGAGACGCATGAACGGCATGTCACTCCTCCAAGTGAAATTTCTTCATCAACTTCACGAAAAGAGGTTGGTGCGCGCCCTGTTCGAATAGCAGAGGTCCCTGTGACGTCTAGCTCTGAAGGAGCTCGTCTCAAGTTTATTGATTTCCGTCAGCGCGTTCAACTTGATATCATTCCGAAAAATGTTCCGGAGCACTTTGACGAAACTATTGGACCTCTTCCGCATCATGTGGAAATGAGGGGTAAGAGAGAGTTGCCGACGAAGGAGAAGCCGGGTGGGTCAAGAGTTGGAATTGGATCATTACCTGGGCGAAGGGACGAAGCTGGCGTTGCTAGACTGCCTGATGAGAGAAATAGCACTATAGGTATGAAGTTTTACCTGCCTCGTTTATCTCAGTTTGACTGAAGCAGCATCAGCAGCGTCCCTGGGCAGGGCTTATGATGAACCTATCGTTCAAGGCACCGACCGGGACGGTGAATCAGACTTTGACTTTGGCACATCGGTGACTTCTGAAGGTTTGACTGTTCTATCTAATCTAGAAAGGCGTATATCTAATACAGTTTCAAGTTTTCCCATTGTCATCATCCTCTGACAGAGAGAGTTTTTCGTCGATTTCATCTTTCTCCGAGGGCGGTGCAGAACAGGATAACGAACCTCAGATCGGTTATATCTCGGAAATACTTTGGGAAGCTGAAGAAGTTTTGCGGGATCTTGGAGACGTCGCTCTGTATTATGTTCCCGGTTTTGGGTATCCGTCGGGTAAGAGATAGATTCTGATTTGTTTCATGTTGACCACTGAAATCTCGATGGCTCGTTTAGACTCGGACTCGGAAGGAGATACTCCGACTACACCAGAGTCAAGGGAAGAGCAATCAGCGTCACCTTCTCCCATTGCTGCTACTACACCGACTCGCGAGCCTCCGTCTTCCCCAGTGATTGGGTTTCAGACAGAACCTCGACAGGAAAACACAGGAGCTGCCACGTACCCACCGATGCCTGATCCCCGCCCATTGGCGGAGCAACTTCTAGTCCCGACACAGCGTTATCAGTTTGTGACCCCCCTGGATCCGCCGTCGCATTCGTCCCGGTCCTCCTCAGCCGACGCAGTTGATCCTGAAGACTTTACAGCCGGACCACCTAGTACACAGGAACGCATTTCTGGAAGGCAAGAAGAGGTTGCTTCGCCGCTTATGCGTGAATATGTGAAATTGCCGAATTTTGAAGATCAGGTGGATGTTGGGACGGAGAGTTCTTTGCCGGGGTATCCGACTGAAGGAGGTTTGAGGGCTTTGATTGGAGAAAGGATGTATGATGACGAGATGCGAGCAGCTGGTGGTATGGTTTTTGTTTTTTTTTTGTCTACCTTTTATCTAACCCAGATTTATCGGCACGTATAGCAGCGGAACCGGTAGAGAAGACAACCTCGTCATTGCCACTGGAACAACGCCAAGAAGAACACACCGCAACCGAAACACCCACTGAAAAAAATGAGCCCGTGTCCAAACTTGGCTCGGAAGAACAACGTCAGGCCGTTCCTTCGGAATCTGATGGGTCTTACCATGCTCTCTCTCCTCCATCCATTTCTGTATCTTCTTCTCATGATAACGTTGAAAGTACCGCGAAAGGTTTTGATGTTAAAGGTCTGGGACCTCCTGTTTCAGAGGGCCGACAGGTTTGTGGTGATTTCCGCTATGGTTGGTATGAAGTTGATCGGTCTTTAGGAGAAAAAATGTAGCTTGGCCGATCAGCCGCGAAAATCGCATAATTGAAGATGAATCGAGTCCCGCTCACGGTGTGTTGAATAAATACCTGATACAATGTTGGTAAATATGACTTGTAAATATTGGTTGTGCTGTAAATGGCGGGGTATGAATAAAATGAGAGGAAAATATAGTAGCCCACCGCGAGGGTCGAACTCGCAGCCTTCAGATGCCTAAATATTTGGATAAGAGTCTGACGCTCTATCCGATTGAGCTAGGCAGGCTCGGTGTGATGGCATTGTCAAGATATTAGATTAGTAAATTGTATCATCGAGACTTCGTTCGTTGGTCGTGTCTGGCTGAGCTACCTCGATCTGATTCGATGAACTCTGACGACGATTTTGGGCCATTTGTCGGTCCTCTCGACACTCCGCCCTCGCCGAAGCCTGTTTCTTCGCGTGCCCAGTTTCTGGAAGAGGCAAAGGCAAGCACAGACCGAAATCGCCGAGCCATTCTCGACGAACTTCTCGCCCACGAAGACGATCCGCTTTACTTTCACAAACCTTCGCACTGTCATCCAGCACCCCCCATCGCATCCACCCCGACTGTCTACCCAGTACAGTCCCCTCCTGCCAAGGACTCCTGGTTCTCCTCCCTCCATGACCGTGTCCCATCGCCCACTAAATCTCTTCCCTTCACCCGTTCTTTTTTTTCACTCCGCCATGCTAATACTGCGCCACCTGCGACTGTACTACCCGCTTCGAGTCCATCCCTTAAACCCGATATCTCACCTTTCGCACAACATGTCTTTGTACCCATACCAGGTGCTCCGGGATTCAAGCCAGAAGAGTACGACTGGGACAAAGGATTCAGCGCTGAACTCGAACATGAAGCCCAGATCGCCGACAGCGCCAACGTATCCTTACCTCAACAAAACCAAAACGATCCAACGATGTTGCGTTGTCAGTCTCCTGAAGAGCTCGAATCGATAAAAAGGAACACTGTTCCCCCAAGTATCGGCGAATACATCGAAAAAAAGAGTGGCAAGGTGGATCTTGTTGGCCGACGCATTAGCACTCTTCCTGTTTTAACTTCTCCTCTTGCTGATAAGGTACTGTAACAACTCCTTTCCGTTCATCTTTTGGTCATATGACTGAAATCAGGTACCTAGATTCATCGACATCTTCCCGCTCTCCCCCGTCTTGTCAAATCATGGTCACTCATCTACTCCCTCGATCAACACGGCATCTCCCTCAAAACCCTCTATTCCAATTGCGAAGCTGCTACCGCAGCAGCTTCTAGATCCAGATCAAGGATCCACGGCATGTTGCTCGTCATCAAAGATTCAGACGGTGCGATATTTGGTACATGGATGTCCGACGGTTTAAGAATGAGTAGAGGAAGAGAGGGTTATTACGGTAGTGGAGAATCTTTCTTATGGAAATGGATTGAAAAGGAGGGCGAGGTGAGGGTTTATAAATGGACAGGGAGAAACAACTATTTCGCACTTTGTGAACCCGGATTCATCTCTTTCGGTGGAGGGTAAGGCTTGACTTTGAAAAATATCTTTCCTTCGTTCTCTCGAGCTGATTGATTTGCCCCATTATTGCAGTGACGGCTCTTATGGGCTTTATCTTGATGATACATTGTATGAAGGAACATCGGCTCGTTCGATAACCTTTGCTAATGATGTGCTTTGTTCGACTTCGGGACCGCGCTTGGCTGGCGGTGCGGTTGGGTTTGAGTGTGTTGGTGTCGAGGTCTGGAGTGTTGGTTCTTGAATCGATAATTGGTTTTCTTGGTGACTTAGTCAAGCTGTTTTCGTGGTTATCCTAGTTTAATTTGGAAGTCGGACTTGTAGCTATGTGTACCAATATCTCTCTTCAAGGTATTTTATGACTCTTTACCCAAGTTCGTTCAAGGAGACCATTGTCTCCCTTATTCTGTCGTCGCTTGCTCACCCATTGAGATTGATCCGTAGATAAAAGGTGAACGTCAACAGTCACAATGATATCAACGGAAATTTTCGCCCTAGCATCACTGTATCAACATCAGTATCTTGAACACTGTGAGCCCAGAACCGAAGTGATTGACGACCCCTTAATGGGGTACATATACAGAAAATTCCTACGAAATATAATCAATTCTCTACCCTAAAACAGCCTAGGCAGGAAATTTCTTACATAAACGTCAAACCAAATCAAAGTGTGCCTTCAAAAAACTGAATTAAAGGACGTAATTTACTCTTTTTGCCATTTAAATCAGGACATTACTTTGCTTCTGGACTCACAGTAATTGTTTATGTATACATTAGTAGAAACTCCACACTCTCACACAAGCTTCAGGATGTAATAAACTCAAAGACTGATCCCGAATGGACCTGGACTAGTATGCTGAATTCATCCTGAAAATTTTTTCAGTTGAGGACTATGATACCATTCACAAAGTTTAGTTTTACTTCCTGTATACTTTCCTCCATTTTGAACTTACATAGACCTGGACCCCTCCAGCGCAACACTTTGCCTGTATGATTTTCTACTAAATACACCTCAGATTGATTTTGATTTCAGTTTTCAGGTTGGCCAGCAAGTATTTTCAAATCGCGTCGTTAAGTTCATTATGTTAGCTTATGACCCATAGTATGTTTTTACTGTTGCTGATAGCATATGTATATTGTACATCTTAATTTTCCCTTTTTAGTGCCAACACTTGGACAAGAGGTTTGCAAGCTGTGGATCCAACTTTATCAGAGTTCATCACATGTGTTAGGTTGAACTCATAATTTGGATGTGTCCCATGTCATGACTTCACTACTATACTCTTCCTCCTCAACTGCTATGCAAACTTGATGCAGTGCATTATATTAGTAGTTGGTAAGCCTTTTAGCATTTCAGCAGGTGCTCAGTGCACTCATGTTGAAATGAATACCTCGAGTCTTACACTCAGTATGACATATGAATGACTCCTGTTTCAAATACATGCATTATACACATGTAGACTATGCCTGCAGGGCACTATGATTTCATGAGTTGTTTTAGCTATACCCTAAACCCTATCCTGTAGTAGTATATAAGAACTCTGTAGTCTACCAATAATATTAAGTTTCGAAGTCTCTATCATTCTCACTCTCAGCTTAACCAGCTAAAACTCTACTCTCACAACCACTTCACTTTGCTATCAAGACTATCTCCAATGTAAGTCTGTTAATGCCATTGTGCAGTACTCGCTCTGCTTTCGCAACAGGTTATGGGCCCCGGTTAGTGCATCTGTTGATAATCTTCGGATCTCCAGATCCAACTACTTTTGGATGGACAAAAATAAAGCCCACCTAGAATAGCCTATAGTATAGCATGTCGTACCCTAGATCAGAGGTTTACTAACCGATTGTGGGATATAGGGCACAAGTTAGCACTTTTCAGAATGCTCTTCCCAAGCTCTTCGGAGCTAAGGATTATGATACCTGGGCCTGCTGCATTGAGAACACTTTGATCCTTATGAATTATAAAGACTCCACCCTGACCACATGGGATGTCAGCAGCAACACTCAGCCACTCCCCACCTTGCCCACTGATGCCACTGAACTGGCTAAGGAACAGGCAATCAGGGTGACTCTCAAATTGCAGGCAACTGCAATGATCGAGTCCACCCTCCCAGACTATATGCTCCGGGAAGAATTCAACAGCCCGAGAGACCTCTGGGCTAAAATGAAGTTGAATTATGGAGTCCGAGGACCAACTTTCATTTATGAAAGGCTCCAGACCCTCTTAAATTTTAAGGTTCAAGATACCCAGGATCCATCTGGGCAGATCACTGAGTTCATCATGATCTGCTCACAGATCACTGCCACTGGGGCAACTCTTCATGATTCGCTCCAGAACATGATGCTCCTCTCTGCTCTTTCAGCTCATATAGAATCGATGATCGGAATCATCCTCGCTTCAGCCAAAAATGTGTCCGATCTCACTATCGAGAAAGTGAGGGTCACTATCACTGCGGCCTGATGAAACCCTCAGAATCTCGCCACCGCCAGATTTAAACCATCCGGACAGGCTCTGCAATGGCAAAATGCTATGCCTGGACCTTCCGGGCAGCAGCAGCAACAGCCGCAAGGCCAGCAGCAGAAGCAGCAGGCTCCACATGGAGCTAAACCTGATGACGATAAGAAGCGCAAGAGAAATCGTGCTAAAGGCAAGGACAAGGGTAAAGGAAAAGCCACAGCAGTTGAGGCCTCACCTCCTGATTACACTGCAGCTTCTGCGATCACATTCCCTGCAATCGCCATTCCTCTGGGTTTCACAACCCAACCCTATGACCCTCGATCTCCTTCTCTCTCTGCTGCACTGACCACACGGTCTCTGGTGCATCACATCTGAAACGAGAAAGTGACAATCAAACCGCTGACTCCCTTGATTGGTGAGTTATCTCGTTCAAATACATCACAATCATCTCCTGATGATGGTTCCATTGCTTCTTCCCCTAATGCGGACATTGTCATGTTAAATATACATGACGGCAATGAATGGATCGATGATTGGCATCATGACATCGATTACCAAAATACGATCGAATCAAACCTGGATTATCTCGAATCGGTTGATTCATCTGCTGATGGAACCTGGCTCGATGATGAATCTCGGGAACAATCAATCACGATTGATTGTGATCGACCTTTTTGGGCTCTATATGGTATGCCTGATGACAACATTGAACGTGCGGTTCCCATGAACCAATTCGATGATGTCACACCCATAATGCACAATTCTTCTGAATCTGCTGCACATGGATAGACAACCAATAACATGGGTGATGACTGGAATAACCAATGGGTCGAACCAACTTCTCATCCTCTGGACTGGAATGTTGAACCCGCTGGTTCTTCCACCACCTCATTCCGTGATGCATGGGATAATGCTAACCGCTTTCCCATTGATGATATGTCATGTGAAATCCTATCCAATCTCACTTGGGATGAAATAATCGAACGGGGTTACTCTATTGACAATATTGATGTCATACCATACCCTGTATGGGACCACTCAGGTGAATTATCATCCGACACCTCTGTCAAACTCGGGTCTGCCATCAATCATTGGCTAGATGATGGCGATGAATGGTGTGACTTCTATTCGGATGCAAACCCTTCACATTCTCCTTCCTCACACTATATGGACACATGGTCACACACCCTTCATCACCGGTATGATTCTCCATATACTGTCGATGATGTAACCATGGAATATGAACTTCCATATGGATGAACATATATTTGGGTCAACAGCTTCTATACTGATATTACTTATTGGGATTTAGAATGCATTACCCAAACTGGTGTACAAAGGACATGAGACCCTCATCTCGACATCTCTCAAACTGGTAAGGTCACTTCTTACCAAATGGCCAAACTCAAGGCCCTCCTCACCTGGGACAAACATCTCAGAGCTCACCAAATTGATAGTGTCACTGTTATGACCAATGTCGAAACAGTGAAGGAGCTAAGTGTAACTCAATCTGAGTATCACACAACACCTGAGAAACTGGAAAGATGGTCCCGATTGCCTATTGATTATGCGATCGAGGAATTTGGGAAATCAGTGATAAAAGAGAAGAAGGACGATGAGATCTCAATTCATTCCAGGCAAGACCAAATGAATGACAAAGAAGAATTCGATTATGATGCTGAGAACGAAGGAGATTCATACTCGCAAGTATTACCCCTCCACTCACAATCAATTACTAATTCTTCCTTCCAGTGCAGTGATGTCGCCAGAGCTTCGAGCCTGGTGCTCCACTCCAGTTCAAGAAAAGGACCGATTCTAAATAGTCTCTCATGTACTGATCCAGATGTAATATATGCGATGGAATTGAGCATCAGGAATGCTCTTCTCGATAACATCACACCTGAATTTAAGTCATTCATCATGAGCATAAGATCAAACCCTGATTCTTATCCGATTAAGTGGATGCTAGATAGTAGTGCTTCAGCCCACTTTACTGGCAGTCTTTCAGACTTTTCTGCAGTCGATCGAGGCTTCTTTGGAATGGTACAAACTGCTCTGGCACTTGAAAATTCAAGGTCGAGAACATAATCATCCAACACTTAGCCGTAGATACAAACACAGGAACCGAAGAAGTCCGAAAGACCAAACTTTGGCCTGTATTTTACATAAATGGTATGAACATGCGGCTCATCTCTGTCGGACAACTTTTACAGTCCAGACTAAGATTAGAAGCCAATGCAAAGCACCTCACCTTTCGAGATGAAAATAATCACGCTGTACTTTCAGGGATATCAGGACATTTTCCCAGTATTTCTGCTGTCCTTACTAGGATAATCAAGGAAATCCCCGAAGCCAGTGCTTACACAACTGTGAATGCTGATTATACAACCTGGCATCATCGATTAGGACATCCATCAGATCTCGTGTTGAGTAAATTCTCAAAAGAATCTTTAGGCATTCCACCTATTAGTATTCCATGAGATAAAGCAGTTTGTAAAGGATGCACTGAAGGTAAACTTGCGCAAAAATCCTTTCCCACTTCAGAAAGTCATGGAACACAAGTTCTTGAGTTAATCCATTCAGATCTATTCGCACTTCCGGTAATCTCTTATCATCGCCATAAATGGGTATTAACCATATTGGATGATTATTCCAGTACAGCATTCACTGTAATGATTACCCACAAAAGTGATGCACCTCGAGAAATGATCAAAATCATGACATTGCTTGCTAATTCCACTGATCAAAAGATCAAGAGACTGTGCACTGATCGAGGAGGAGAATACACCAATAGTACTCTACAAGAGTACTTGTCTACCAATGGCATTAAACATGAGCTTTCTGCCCCTAATGTTCCCCAACAAAATGGGCACACTGAAAGACTCAATAGAACGTTGCACGAGAAATCACAAGCCATGCATAAACACGCATGTCTTCCCAACTCATGGTGGGAATTCTCTATGACATATGCAGTCTATATTTACAACTGCATGCCTTTGCAATGACTGAAGTGGAAGGCTCCTATGAATTATTCTATGGAACCAAACTCGACCTGACGAAGATCTGAGTGTTTGGCTGTAGTGCCTACATTTATCTCCCAAAAGAGATATGTACAAATAAGCTCTCCTTGCGATCTGAGCTTATGATATTTTTGGGATACCAAGGCCCAAATTATCAATTTATAAGACACCAAAATGGAAATGTAGTATTCATTTCTCCCACAGCCATTTTCGATGAAGCTTTCTTCCCGAAATGTGATAAATCGAAACCAGGTAACCTCGAAAGAAGATTGAGTAATACTCCAAGTCGAAGTAATTCCTCGGAATCAGAGAACTCCAGAAATGGAGGAGAAGTCGATTTTAATCTCAATCCCAATTTTCTTAATGGTCCCTCTACGGATCAACCACCTATTAATAAAGCTCCACCAGCAGTACCGCCGTGTCCACCAATGCCAACACAACTGATGCCACACCAGCCTCCATGGCAGGAACAGCCAACATGGAGAAAATGGTGTGATATAACTCTGCCTGATGAATCAGAACATAATGTTAAAAAATCTAAATGGGAAACTAAAGTACCGAACCAACCAGATAACATCTATGGGGATAAACACCCATAGAAAGTTCTGAAAGATTACGAGAGACAAACTTTCTTGCCGGACTTTGAAGAAGGAATCCAGCGAAGGGTACCTCCAAGATCTGATAGACAGAATGCTCATATACCTACCGACAAACAAGCTGATGAAGCACGTCATGAAGAAATTCGCAGACAGTATGAAGAAGCTAGTCAATGAGCTGAGAAATATGAACAAGAGCATGGCTCTTGACTTCCATCCCAATTTGGCAATGCTCCAGTCCCTGGAGAATCCACTATGGATGAAGTTCAAATTCTAATCAGAGAAGGAGGAGTAAGGCTAAATAACTTTCTCTTCGAACTTGCAAATCAGATCCAAATGCCGGTCCAATCCAAGGAGTTAACACAACTACCTGCGACAATGCGGAAGAAATGGATCGATGCTTGTTTGGAGGAATTAGAAGCTTTACAGAAATGTGGTGTCTATGAATTAGTAAATCTCCCGAAAGGTCGAAGAACTATTAAAAATAGATGGGTCTTTAATGAGAAAAGTGATGGCCACCTTCGCGCTCAACTAGTCACAAAAAGGTTCTCTCAAATCGAAGGAATCGACTATAACGAGCTTTTTTCTCCAGTAGTCCACTATGAAACTGCCCGTCTCCTTCTAGGCATCACCACCCTTGAAAATTGGGATATGTTTAGCGTTGACATAAAAACTGCCTATTTATATGGCAAACTGGATGAAGAAATCTATATGATGCAACCCAAAGGATTCACAGCCACCGGCAAAGAAAATAAGGTCTGGAGATTACGCCGAGCATTGTACAGCCTTAAGCAAGCCGGGTTAAGTTGGTGGAAACAATTAACTGCCAGCATGACCAAGATCGGTTTTGTCTGATGTAAATCCGATGCAGGTGTATATTATTACCGTCATCCAAAGACATGTGAACTTGTCATTGCACTTGTCTACATTGATGATGTAGCTTTTATGGGAAAGAAAAACTCCCAGCTCCTCAAAGAGTTGAAGCTAAAGTTCTCAACCAAATGGGAATGTCATGATCAAGGTGTTATGACAAAATTTCTTGGTATGCAAATATCTCGAGATCGTCAGAACAAGAAAATCTTCTTGCATCAGCAGAAGTACCTTCAAAAGGTCCTTGATTGATTCAGTATCAAATCCGGATCTGAAGAAACACTGTTACCAAAAGGTTATGTGTTCAAAACTTCCGATAAAGTACCAAACAATGGATTCAGAACAAAGTACCAACAGTTGGTCAGATCATTGATGTACCTCATGATCGGATCACGACCAGATATTGCATTTGCCATTGTAAAATTATCACAACACATGGTGACTCCAAATAAAGAGCACTATACCGCTGGCATGCATCTTCTTCGGTACCTTAATGGCACTAAAAATATGGTTCTTGAGTTTGATGGTAACTCGAATCAAGGTGTCATAGCCTATTCTG
Organism: Agaricus sinodeliciosus; assembly: GCA_022315185.1. Classification (NCBI taxonomy): domain Eukaryota; kingdom Fungi; phylum Basidiomycota; class Agaricomycetes; order Agaricales; family Agaricaceae; genus Agaricus; species Agaricus sinodeliciosus. Next base: position 95,404 of record JAHTMV010000021.1, read on the forward strand.
ATTCGGATTGGGCTTCTGATCCAGAAGACCGGAAATCTATCACTGGCAATTTTGTTACAATCACTAACAGCACTATTTCCTGGCTGAGTCGTAAACAAAAAACAGTTGCACTTTCATCGACAGAAGCCAAATATATGGCTATCTCTAATTGCTCATGACAATTAGTTTGGGTCTCCCAACTCCTGACCAAGATTGGTTTTGAGATACAAACCCCAATGCTCCATGGAGACAATATGGGCAGTCTATTCTGGTCGACTTCTGAAGTTCAGGAGAAACGATCGAAGCACATCGACATTCACTTCCATTATATCTGAGAGCTCCTAGAACAAAAGCAAATCAATCTTGATTGGATTGATGGATCAAAAAATCCTGCTAACGTTTTAACCAAAAATCTAGAAAAAGTGAAATTCTCTCTTTTCCACTCTATGCTTAATCTAAAGCAACAGTGAGTCCACTCAAGGAGGAGTGATGAAATGAATACCTCGAGTTTTACACTCAGTATGATGTATGAATGACTCCTGTTTCAAATACATGCATTATACACATTATGACTGTGCTTCCATGCATTAAACACATGTAGACTATGCCTGCAGGACACTATGATTTCATGAGTTGTTTAGCTACCCTATCCTTAGTATATAAGAACTCTGTAGTCTACCAATAATATTAAGTTTCCAAGTCTCTATTGTTCTCACTCTCAGCCTAACCAGCTATTCTCTACTTGCACTACTATCTACTCGCTCAAAGCTTACCCGCTTTCAGTCCAAGATATACAATGTAAGTCTTCTCATACTGTGCTGCCGCTTATAGCAGCATTTTCAACACACATCTTCTCCATTGTACTTGCCGAGCATGATCTGGTGGTGAGAAAGATTAGATGAGATAATATAATTCCAATGGTAGGTCTGATGCCTTAGCCATGCATCAGCAAAATATCCAAATCTTTTATGAAACTTTTTTGTCTTATTCATGTCATACCTTATTTCAGACTTATTTTGTCAGCACTTGAAGGCAGATATGACAGATAAGTTAAAGAAATGTGATAAGTTGCAATAATAACACCCAAAGTAAAAAAGTCTTTCCTCCCGAAAATCATGACAAATCTTAGAATATTAAAAAAACATAAGTTCATATGTATGTTTTTGTCGGAAAACATACCCGTTATGGAGATATCAAGATTGCATCAAGGGGTTGGGGGTCATTATCAACTCTAACTATGTCCATAGAACTGGTTCTACTAACCGGAAAATTCTGGAAAAATAACGAAAAATCATGAAATATTAAAAGAACATGAGTTTATATGTATGTTTTTGTCAAAAGACATATCAGCTATGGAGATATAGAAAAACATAACAAGAATGTCATGTTTTCTACTAGGTTCTGGGTGGATTTTGATCATTCAAGAGGGTAAGTATATGTTTTCAAGGTCCAGGAATCCGAATAAGACATTAGATTTATTATCCGATCAATATTGGAGGAGCTACAGTAGAAATTCGTGTTTTTTATATGTTAAATGTGCCATATCTCAGTAGGACTTCATCCAACAAGAAATCTAATGCAATATTCGGACTCCCTGACCCGAAAAACATAAGAATACACTTTCAAATCATTAAAATCCATGCAGAAATAGGCTGAAAACCATCCTCACCCATAGTTTGAGAGACTTTGCTTCGAAAATCCCAAGTCCAGAGGTCATGTGATGTCATGTGACATGTTGAACTTCTGTTTCGAGCATAACCATTCATCCTTCCTCTTCACCACCACCATTCCTGCCCTTCCCACCCTCTCCCTCCCTCCTCTTTGCTCTCCAGGCTTGTATTTTAGTAAGTTACCTCCTCTTCTCTGCCCTAACCCTTCTCCAGCTAATTCTTAGCTTATTTAGGACACTTTTTTGCCTATTTTGGACACTTTTCTGGAGGATTTTGGGGGATATCTGAGGGGGATACTTGGAGAATATGTGGAGGGGTACTTGAGGGAAATGTGGGGGGATATTAGGGGATATGCTAAGGGATTCTGGGGGATTTTTGGGGATTTTCTGGTCCCTGGTGAGTGCTCTCTATCTCTGTATGTTTTCATACTCATTTGTTACTTGTAGAACATCTTTTTTCTCATCATTACTCTCCCATTTTCCAATCCCATTCTTCTGTATAGGTTATATACAATGTATCATATTTACTATGCTGATATAATCACTTTTTTTGACTTATCCACTCTTAAGCTTCTTATAATTGATATTTATGACTTTGGCTTGTCTTATTTTTCCTTAGTTGCCTTAATTGTATGCTTGTATGACTTGAGTATGACTTATTACTCTGCTTTCTTTTAATGATGCTGTATCTCCAAAAGAATTTTGTTTATCTTAAATTCCTTACTTGAACATTTACACCTTAGCCTCAAAGTTTAGGATAAATTTTAAAAGAAGAAAAAAAGTCTGTTTTAAAACCTGTGCATAATTTTTTTCTTATTTTGAACTTTTTTTCATGTTTAAGTTTTTTAAGTTGAACAAAAGTTGGGTTTACATTTTTCTGATGTGGCCAGTATGCCGATAGTTTAGCCTCTATCGAACTGAAGCAGCAGAGGGAAAATAATTATGAGAAAAACTAGTGTGACAGCATGATGCTGTGTCACTAGGCCAAAGTTCTAATACATCTACACTCAGGAACATAGAATGGTAAAGGGACTTAGTCACTACAATGGTTTGCTTATGTATCTCATGTCATGAGAAGTTCAATTATTACTTAATCCAAAGATTGAGTATGCAAAGTACCATCACATGTGAGTTCCTCTTTTGGTTATTCCCAAATCATATCTACCTTTGAACTAGGGGAATGAGTACAAGCTAGGAGCTACCAACAGGAGTGATGATAAGTCAGCTCACAGAAAACTGTTACCCAAAACAGGTAATAGTTAGTGAGAGATTACCAAGAGAGACTGAAGCTACTTCTAAAAAGAGGTAGGATAACTCGATGGCTTAGTAGCTACAATAGAGAAGGATGAGCAAGCTGGGATATAAATATCAGAGCCTTAGTAAATGTAGCATACCTGAACTAAAATAGCCTATGAAGATACAGTATATAAAGTCTATAGCTAGTGAGCGAGGAAGCAAGAAAATTGACTTGCCCCAGCTCTGCAATTGTATTTTGCTACACAGTAAATTTTATTTGTGGTGTTGTAGAGGCTGGAGTACACCTCCTAATGAAAACCTGACTACATCTCATCTTGCATCAATCTTTAATCTCAGATCAAAACTATCTGAGCACTGTGTTCTCTCATTGTTGCCATCATCATTGCTCTCGATATTTCTTTTCTCCCTTTCTCCTTCTGTCATCTCTTGCACATGTGCTATGATTGTATCTGCTGGATGTCCAAATACCAGCTGTAATTTATTTCTCCTATGACGACTTAAATTTCTCTTTTTCTTTGAAGTTACTATAAAAATTTTCTCCATGAGAGACTCCTTAATTTGAATATGTTGGGACAAGAGAATATGCTTGCATGAAAAAAGTTTGTATTCCACTGATGCATCAAGTAAACTAGCATTCATGCAATATGACACAACTATTCTTGAGGAAAGTGGGCTCAAACATAAAGTAGTCTTGTGAATCAACTCAGATCATGGGAGTAAGGAGAGTCAGATCAAGTTCTTGAAGCCAGCGATGAGCCTGCTAACTTTATTTCAGATGAGGACAACTATCTTCAAGATAAAATTGTAGGTGAGGATGGATCTTGGGATTTGTGAACTTCTGAGCCACGATGTCAGATATACTATTCACATAGTAGATATGACCCAGTTGGCCTTTGAAACATAAAGTCCTAATCCCACATTTATTTTGCATACTCATATTCAAAGATTTGAGTTGCATAATGGATTAGTGTTTGCAAGTCCAGTTGTAAGGTTCAGTCTTTTACCTGGACTAGACTGGGTTATAACTGATGGCAACTGGACTGACAGTTGCAGTCTAACAGAGTTATCACTGGTTGTGGTTGTTGGTCCATTGAGTTTGTCCTCTGGCATGGACCGAGGCAAGACTAGTTGCAACTGGTTGCAACTGGTCTTCAGCTAGTTTGATTATATATTTGATAATCTGTCAGAATCTGACATTTCTGTGCTCTGGAAGAGTCAAATAGGAATTAATTTTCATATGCATTTAATTTTTTAATGATTATTATCTATATAAGTACATATACTTGACACCCCAAGTGAGTACTTACCCAACATGTGACCAAGCATATGGAAGTACAAGCCGAGCAACTGGTCTCAACTGGTTATGTCAGCATTTGCAACTGGTCTTCCATACACTGGTCGCAACTGGTTAGAACTAGTCTTTCAATATATGGGCAACTGATATGGACTGGTTGTCTCCAGTTCAGTCTAGTTTTTGGCCAAACTTGAAGTTGGTGCAACTGGTTGCAGTTTCGGTTGCCCCAAATTTGCTGAAAAGACCAGACTAGACCAGACTTTCAAACACTATGATAGATGAAAGAAAATTGACACCCAGTGCATTCATTGCCCAAAGGATTTGTTCAGTTTGCATGTCAGAAAAAAATGAAGCATGGAGAATGGCAAAATATATCAATTATGCATGTCTGTCAAGTTATGTTATTGCCATAGATAGTATGTCAAGTCTGTTGCATACCTCTTTATCTGGCCACAGAAACCAAGGTGAATCTGAAGGGAATGATTTGGTGTCTTTTCATTATCTATAACTTCCTAGAGTGAGTTGATCTAGGTACAATTTATCAGCTTAATGAAATGGTAACAGAAATGATCATACCTGGATTATCATCTTCAATTTCAGCCATACCATACACACAATGGATGAGCCTGATGAACTATCCAGACATATATCCTTGCCTTGCAGCCAGCTGTATAGATCTGAGCCTAGTTGTATGCTAGGGTCAACCGAAACATCAAAATGAGCATCAAAGTTGGCATTGAGAGCCTCAAAATCCACAGAAAGTGGGTGAAATAGTCATGTTATCAGAGTTGGGGTGGGTACAGGCCAGCAAGCCAAAGTCTCCACCTTCAGATCCTAATACCTTCTCTCCACCTTGCTGGTACCAATGAGCCCATCACTGATGGCCTTGCATCTGCTGGTGATGAAGAGCATGTTGTATGAGTTGTGGGTTTTTGCTGCCACATGCTAGACAATACCACTTGTTGGCATCACCATTCTGAACATGTTGCTATGCTACTCAAATGAACAATGGATTGATAAAGAATGGGGGTGACTGCACCTTCAGGTGGCATGAGATATGCTTGCTCCTTTGACCAGTCATTGACATCCAAGAGCACAAGTGATAGCATGCCAGGCACCCTGTTTGAGAGTTTGTAAACAACACCCAAAACACTACAGGTTTTGAAGCTTACCTTAGAGGTCTATCCAAACTTTAACATATGGGAGGAGGTTGTGATTGTGAGGATGTGATATTTATTTTCAATTTGACCATTGCACAGTGTCTCAGAGTTTGGCCCAGGTAAGTGAGACATAGTTGCATGGTAGCAAAAAGTATGCTGAGCATGGCCAATTTTTGGGCCAAAAAAACTGGAAGAGACAAAGCAGAGTCGGCCATATGGCTGAGTGGGCATTTTGCCAGGGTGTAGGCGTTTCCTACCTGGCTTAGCGCTTGCTTGACCAGTGGTCCTGCATTCGAACTCGGGGGTGAGCAGGATTTATCCTCTACCTTAGGTAAGCAGTGAGCAAGGTTGTGATGACCAAGCAATATCACGGGTGACTCCGAATGTTCCCACGGTACCCTGATTAGGTAATCGTTGGTGAGCGGTCATGTGGGCAGGGTGGAGAGACATGTCACATGATTGTTCCCACGAGGCTGATCGGGTCTAGCGTGGTGGGTAGCGCTGGTGGCTGCAAAAAGCCTGTGTCACAGGCTTCTGTCACTACTGCCGACTTTGTCACCCCCCAGCCGTGTAGAGGAAAAGTATGCCGAAGTGATGGCCCTGTAATGGGGTTATGTGGCATGCGACTTTGCCCAGGAGTCCAGTAATTCGGCGTGGAGCCAGTGCCTCGGCATTGGTGAACATAGGGCATTTATAAGAGGGGGAGTTCTCCTCTATAACAAGCCGACTGGGAGACCGGACAGGCCACCCCCCACTGGTTCGCTTCCCGATCAATCGGGTTCAGCATAGTTCCAGTAGTTAGTAGGGATTACCTAATCTCCGGATCCGGGCAACTGCATAAGCAACCCGGGGATCAATCCGGTAACAGCCCCTGCGAGACGGAGAGCTCGGACAGTTAAGCACGGTACCTCAGTCCATAAGGACATATTGAAACCGGCTGCCGAGTAACGGGAATCAGTTCCGGTGTGGACTGTGGACCGTAGCAGTTGATGTGGAAAACACGCAGCTGGCTCGAGAGGACACTATCCTCCGTCGTCGGACCTGGTACAGTTAAAATAGCCAGGTTTCCGGTTAAGTTGATTCCACGGCATGGCTGAAAGAGGCTGGCGGGCAGAGTGGCATACTAGCCATGTGTCGCAAGACACCCCTTAGCTGAGAGGAAAGAGAATATAGCAGCGATGAAGGTGATAACAACGATGGAGAGGTAACCAACCTCACTTCCGCTGTACCCAGCCAAACGGATGCAAGTCTCTGGGCTGACTTCCCCACCCTGCCAGTGGCTCAAATGGCCACCCCTATCTGTTCACTTGACGCAGATCTACCCTTGTCAAGGCAAACCTCGACCTATGGGATCCCCACTCCCTCCCAAGCGCTCCTCGACCATCCGGCGTTAAAGGCTGCACACACCCCTCCCCGCACACACGCTGTCTTGCCAGATTTAGACAAGACACCCACCACACCTCGGGTAATGAAAATTACCGAAGCCGAAGCCTATGCAATCAAAGTCCGAGCAACTAAAGACTGCGAAGGTGACCATCTCATGTCCAGCAATCAAATGTCGGCCTCTCAATTCGAAGAAGAAATCAAGCAGTCGAAGGAGACTCTTGGAGACTTTGACGATGAAGAAATCCGGAGCTCCTCGCCCGACATACCGTCCGAAGAGTAGACGATAACTGAAGACCAACGTTTAGGTTTTCGGGATCAATTCGACGAGATATTCTTAAGTCTCGCACGTGTCACACCCCATATGATCTCCAACCCAGAGGTCATCACAAAGGAAATCGCTCACTTTTTCGGTAAAATCATCAACTCCGAATGGGCTAATGTCAAGGTAGATGGAGAATCCCTCAAATCTATTGTCAAACAAACAGTTAAAAAGGTATCATTTGAACCGATTCCCCAACCCCCCAACAAATGGCACCGACTCCCATGGAAGTCGACCCGTCCCCCGTACGAATTCCCGCCAAGGTCAAAGGAAAAGCCAAGGCGACTCCCATCCCCTCTTCCCCCCAACATCCGGCTGTCATCTCGCCGACAGTCGCGTCCCCAATTAAAGTGAGCAAGGTACCCAGGCCTATCACTCAACAAGCTCCAAAAGTAGGCGCACCCAAAGGTAAGCCTCTTCTCTCTATAATCTAATTAAAATCCCAGGGGGCTTCAACCAGGGAGCTAACAAGACGCTAGCGGGAGTCACGCCCCGTATGCCCGAGTCTGGTAACAGCCAGCATGTTATGGGCAGAGACACGAGTGGGATTAACGCCCCGTCCACGAGTACAGCTCCTGCTGTCCGTGGTCAACAAATAGATGCTAGCGGGAGTAACGCCCCATCGAACCCACCCATGAGTGGTAAGGCACCCCAAGGTAAGGCCGGGGGTGCTGATACAGCTAGACCGAAACGGATTCCCCCCCCCGTTCCCCTTCATTCGCGTGCTGAGGCACTTGCTAAATGGTCGCGCGCCCTGCAACAAGCACGCGCTCCCATCTCATATGCTCAGGCGGCTAAACAACCAGCTATAGCGCCCACAGCAACAGCCGAAACCATCAGATGGGCGATGGAATTAAAAAAGCAATGTCCGGAGTTATCCATACAGGACGCGCTTAAAACGGTGGCACCTATTGTTAATACACCACCTAGCTCAGATGAACCAGCACCCCGTCAGACACGCAAGGGCGCTGCAGCTCAAAAAGCTGCTCAAGGCATCTCGGGAGGACTTAATCGGAAGTCTGCCCAATTCGGGTATTCACACATTGTCCAGCCTGACCACTTCACGGACATGGGCAAAATCGTTGATGCCATGAACAGGCATCTAGTTCATAGCAGGTCGCAGATGAGAATTCAAAACGGCCGTCTCTTTTAAGAACGTTGTCCATTTTTATTTAAATTTGGTTCCATCTAAACAAGGGTTTACGTTGATCAGAGAATCTTTGTTCAAGGCGTTGGAAAGAGAAGAAGTCCCTCAAGGGGATGAGCATCTTCCTTCGGCGCCCCAGTCGGTAGCGCATCTTATTTTTAAGGGGCTTGATTATTACACAAGTAGATACAACAAACGTCCAGAGGACATACTTACTGGTGAACAAGTGTTACAGAGTATGCAATCGATCGACCAGTTCCGTGGTTTAGAGTGCGTAAAGACGCCTTCTGTCGTCAGATCTCGAGGATCAAATGACATGGCGGTGGCCTTTGTTGATGTGTGGGATTCGAAGAGTGGATCTCGCACTAAAGACCTTGTAAATAAAGTGTATCATATTCGTGGTAAACTTATTAGGGTAGAATACGCCCGGCAGAGAGAGTTCGTCCCCCAGTGTCAAAGGTGCTGGAAATGGAATCATGGAACATCCCGGTGTCGCCTCAGTCACGAACTGTGCGCCCAATGTGGTCAACCACATATGACCAAAAATCATAATGGCTTCGCTACTTGTTGCGGTGCTGCTAGGAAAAAAGAGGAATGGGATGGGGAGTGTAAACACGAAGTCAAATGCATTAATTGCAAAGGCAGCCACACAGCTGACTCATCAAAGTGCACATATAAAAGGCACCAAAACAACATTTCGTGGCATGATCAAAGGCATATGACGGATATGCAGATGGAAAAAGAGAAGCGTGACAGACGATGCGCAAACATTCAACAAGCGACTAACCTTGAAGAAGGTCGCATCATTGAAATCCCATCCTCTTCTGAATGAATTGTACAACAGAAAAAGGCAATAATCTTATTAGCGGACCTATAAAATCTGCACCACGATCATTACAAAAGTTAACTATATTATCATTCAACGCGCGTAAAAACTGGGAAACCACTTCTATCGTTTTGGACAAGTATGCCGGGTATGTGGACATTATAATGTTCCAAGAGCCAGGGTGGAAAGGGGTGAGGAAACAACCATCCACTAAAGACAAGGAGGGAGACATGGCACATGGACCTCCCCTTCACAATTCATGGCGTCCTTTCACAGAGGCGTTCGACAACAAAGATGAATTCAGAGCGGCTCGAAGAGTCCTCACTTATGTCAATAGGAGATTGGATGCATACAAACCGCAGCTCCGATCAGACATTCTCAAACATTGTGATGCGTCTCTTATCACTATGCACATTCATCAACCTCGCAGGGGTATCCCGCATGAGTTCAATATTCTCAATGTCTATAATGATGGGAAACACATGCAGCAGTGCATGAACTTAGGAGGATTATGGATACTTTGCCACAAATATCGTTGTGTGCAGGGGACTTCAACATCCAAGATCGTACATGGGATGATGGGGTGGCCAACCAAATCGGGCCTTCCTCTCCCTTCATGCGGCTCCAGGAAATATTTAATGATATGGAGATTCAATACGTGCACCCGGTAAATAGGGGAGTTGCAACAAGGGTTCTGGATAACGAACACTCTAGGGCATCAGTTATAGACTTGGTGGCAGCATCAGCTGGGCTGATCAATATGGAAGGATTCCAGTACAAAGTAAAAGTGGATAATAGAGAAAGGTGGGGATCAGATCATCGGCCTTTACAAATTGAAGTACCAATCTCGGGAAGTGAACCTGAGTTAAGGTGCATGAGGAAGATCGAAGCGTGGTCAGAAGAGGAAGATGACTACATGACACAGATTTGTGGAGAGATAGGAAAGATGAGAGTAAATGCCACTGGGTCAGAGGAGGACTTGGAGGCAATTATGGGAAGAGTGTCTACTGTGTTCGAAAGAGCATGGGAGGGATATTCAGAAGAAAGGAAGCCGAGCCGTCATGGGAAGAAATGGTGGAACGGGGATTGTAAAGAGGTGTACCGAGAAATGGGGACAAAAGGGGGGCCTCGGAACAGGGAGATGCGCAACAAGATGAAGAAAACGTTGCATGTAGCGAAGCGTCAATACTTTGATAAGCAAATTCACAGTATGGCAAGTGACAGAAAGAGACCATGGGACCTGATGCCATGGACTAGAGAAAGGAAAATGCCGGCAGTAGAAGCAATCTTAGACAACGAAGGGAACTCGTGTAACAGTGAGGAGAAGCTGTTCAAGACCTTACATGAGACATATAATACTGCTGATGACAGAGAGGGAATTAATATTAGTTGTATGTATGAAGAAATTCCAGAGTTTGCGGAGAGAGAATGGGTAAAGTTTTCTGTCCAAGAGTTTTACGATGCGCTCAAGAACTGTGCTAAGAATACCGCACCAGGGCCTGACCATGTCTCTTGGAGACTGTGGAAACGATTTGCTACAGATGACAAAGTCTGTCAAGTTGTCACGGATATTGCCAATGCCTGCTTCCATATAGGACATTGGCCTCAACACTTTAAACAGTCCATTTCGGTAATCATTCCGAAACCGGGCAAGCCATCATATGACAAGGCCAAATCGTTCAGGCCAATTGTATTACTCAATACAATGGGGAAACTCATTGAGAAAATGATAGCGCGCCGGCTCCAATTTGAAGGGATAGAAGTGGGCGTCATACATCCATGTCAGACTGGAGGAATACTCCAACGGTCAGTCGAGGATGCAGCGGTGGCACTTACACATCATGTGCGCACTGCATGGGCAGAAAAGAAGAAAATGTCGGTGTTAGCTTTTGACATTGCACAATTTTTTCCTTCATTAAATCATAATGTACTCTCTAAAATCTTCAAACATTTTGGGTTTGCGCCTAGTGTAGTTTCTTTCTTTTCAAATTATCTAATTGGTAGGAAGACTCAATATTCTATAGACAATGTCACTTCTCCATTCTTTGATAGTAATGTAGGAGTCAGCCAAGGTAGTGCTTTATCGCCAATTCTTTCGGCGTTGTACATAGCTCCATGTTTTCATTTATTGGACAAATGGGTACGGGATGAAGAAAGTCATTGTCATTTTCCCTTATCTACTTTTCTCTCTTTTGTTGATAACGGACTTCTTGTTGCAACGGGGGCTTGTAGATCTGATACACATGATACTCTAAAAGAGGCTTATGCCCAGATGACTAAAATATTCACAGACTTCGGTCTAGTAATGGAACATTCAAAAACAGAGCTATTCAACTTTGCTGATTCGGTGCGCAAAAAAGATTCAGATAATCCCAGTCTGGATCTTGGCAATGACACTTTATGCGTCCCCAAGAACGTATGGAGATATTTGGGAATTATGTTTGATCGTAACTTGACCTTTCGCGATCACGTAAAGTTCTACTCCACCAAGTCAGTTTCTGCAGTGAGGTGCATGAAGTCACTTGGAAACTCTAATAGAGGATTGACGCCAAAACAAAAGCGTCTCCTGTATATTTCGTGCATACAACCAATAGCGACTTTCGGACTTCGCTGTTGGTACAAGCCTGGGACGAGGTGTTTCAAATCAAACATCAAAATGCTTCGCCTCACTCATAACCAAGGAGCACGCTGGATCACTGGCGCGTTTTGAACTTCACCTATGGGGGCAATGGCGGCTGTGGCTGGCCTCATGCCTCTTCATCTTACATTAAAGAAGTTAGTTGAGAGATCGTTCATTCGCATCAACACGCTTCATCCTGTTGAAATGAATACCTTGAGTCGTACACTCGGTATGACGTATGAATGACTCCTGTTTCAAATACATGCATTATACACATTATTACTGTGCTTCCATGCATTATCCTCTCATAGACTACGCCCGCAGGGCACTATGATTTCATGAGTCTTTTAGCTATACCCTTAACCCTATATTGTTGTAGTATATAAAGACACTGTAGTCTACCGATAATATTAAGTTTCCAATCGCTCTCACTCTCAGCTAACCAGCTAAAACTCTTACTCTCTCAACCGCTTCGCTATTCAACAGACTATCTCCAATGTAAGTCTGTTAATGCTACTCGCTATACTCGCTACGTTCGCAACAGGTTATGGGCCCCGGTTAGTGCATCTGTCGACGACCTTCGGGTCTCCAGATCCAACCGCTTTTGGATAAAGCGTACAAAACAACTGTTGAGCTCGCTCCAGTTGTTCTCTATCTCAGAGAAAGTAGTCTGCCAGTCCATCGTCACTGGAACAGCTGACTGGCTATCTTCGGTGGTAAAACCACCGGCTTGCATGATAGCAACAGGGCGTTTTACACCTTGCATATGGCCCGCGGTGACATCATGCTCACTTAGCGGATAAACGTAAAACGTGGACTACCTGAGAGATGGAACGCTATCTAAGATAAACCTATAAATAACCTTAGAATAGCATGTCGTACCCTAGATCAGAGATTAACTGACCGATCTGGGTTGCAGGGCAAACACTGGTACAAACACCAATGCTCTCCCCAGGCTCACCGGCGCTGGGAATTATGATACCTGGGCTCGCCGGGTCAAGACTGCATTGATCCTTATGAATCATAAGGACTCCACCCTGACTGCATGGGATCTTAGTGGCGGATCTCAGCCACTTCCCACCATGCCTACCAATGCCGATGAAGCGGCAAAGGAGCATGCAATCAGGAACACTCTTAAATTGCAGGCAACTGCAATAATAGAGTCAACCCTCCCGGATCATATGCTCCGGGAGGATTTCAACAGCCCTAGAGATCTCTGGGGTAAATTAAAGTTGAATTACGGAGTCCGAGGGCCAACCTTCGTTTACGAAAGGCTTCAGGCCCTCTTGAACTTTAAAGTTCAAGACACCCAGGATCCATCTGGGCAGATCGCTGAGTTCACCGCGATCTGCTCACAGATCACTGCCACTGGAGCAACTCTCCATGAGTCGCTCCAGACCATGATGCTTCTTTCCGCTCTCCCAAATCGTATGGAATCTACGATTGGGATAATCCTCGCAGCAGCCAAAAAAGTGGCTGATCTCACTATTGAGAATGCGAGGGCTACTATCACTGCGGCCTGGCGAAATCCTCAGAATATCGCCGCCGCCAGGTTTAAACCATCCGGACAGGCTCCGCGATGGCAAAACGCTGCGCCTGGACCCTCCGGGCAATATCAGCAGCAGCAGCGACCGCAAGGTCAGCAGCAGCAGCAACGCCCTCAAGGGCAACAGCAGCAACGGCCGCAAGGCCAGCAGGCTCCATATGGAGCTAAACCTGATGGTGATAAGAAGCGAAAAAGGACTCGTGCCAAAGGCAAGGGCAAGGGAAAAGGAAAAGCCGCAGCAGTCGAGGCCTCGCCTCCTGATTACAATGCGGCTTCCGCAATCGCATTCCCTGCGATTGCCATTCCTCCGGGTTTCATTACCCAACCCTATGACCCTCGATCCCCTTCTCTCTCTGCTGCACCGACCACACGGTCCCTGGTGCATCGCATCCGAAATGAGAAAGCTGCTATCAAGCCGCCGACTCCCTTGATTGGTGAGTCACCTCATTTTACATCACAATCATCTCCTGACGAGATTTCCATTTCTATTTCCCCTCCCTCGGAAATCGACATGTTAAACATACATGATGGAAACATGTGGATTGATGATTGGCGTCACGACGTCGATTACGAAAAACGATCGAACAAAACCTAAATTGGACATCGAATCGGTTGATCCATCTGCTGATGGAACCTGGATCGATGACAATTCATGGGAACAATCAATCTCGATTGATTGCGATCGTCCTTTTTGGGCCTTATATGGTATGCCTAATGACAACATCGAACGTGTGGTCCCTACGGATCAACTCGATGATGTCACACCCATAACGCGCAATTCTTCTGAATCTGCTGCACATGGATGGACAACCAATGACATGGGCGACGCCTGGAACAACCAATGGGTTGAACCAACGTCTCGACCAATGGACTGGAACGTCGAACCAATCGGTTCTGAAACTTCCTCCTTCCGTGATGCATGGGATAACGCTAATCGCTTTCCCATTGATGATATGTCATGTGAAATCCCCCCCAATCTCACTTGGGACGAAATAATCGAACGGGGTTACTCTATTGACAATCCTGATGTCATACCATACCCTGTATGGGACCAATCGGTTGAATTCTCATCCGATGCCTCTGTCAAACTCGGATCCGCCATCAACCATTGGCTGGATGACGATGACATATGGTGTGACTTCTATTCGGATGCTAATCCTTCACATTCCCCTTCCTCACACTACACGGACACATGGTCACGCAACCTTCGTTACCGGTATGACTACCCATTTACGAGGATGACGTAACTATGGAATATGAACTTCCATACGGACGAACATATCTTGGGTCAACGGCTTCTATACCGATATCACTTATTGGGATCTAGAACGCATTGCCCAAACCGGTGTACAAAGGACACGAGACCCTCGTCTCGATGTCTCTCGGACTGGTAGGGTAACCCCTTACCAACAGGCCAAACTCAAGGCCCTCCTCACCTGGGACAAACGTCTCGGAGCTCGCCAAATCGATGGTATCGCTGTCGCGACCAACATCGAAATGGTAAAAGAGCCAAGTGTGACTCAATCTGAGTACCACACAACACCTGAGGAACCGAGAGACAGTCCAGATCGCCTATTGATTACGCGATCGAGGAATTTGGGAAATCAGTGATAGAAGAGAAGAAGGACGATGAGATCTCGATCCATTCTGGGCAAAATCAAATGGATGACGAAAAGAATTCGATTATGATGCTGAGAACGAAGGGGATTCATACTCGCAAGTATTACCCCCCACTCGCAATCAATTACTAATTCTTTCTTACAGTGCTGTGATGTCACCAGAGCTTCGAGCCTGGTGCTCCGCTCCAGTTCAAGAAGAGGACCGATTATAAATAGTCCCTCATGTACTGATCCGGATGTAATATATGCGATGGAATTGAGCGTCAGGAACGCTCTTCTCGATAACATCACGCCTGAATTTAAGTCATCATTATGAGCATAAGATCAAACTCTGATTCTTATCCGATTAAGTGGATGCTAGATAGTGGCGCTTCGGCACACTTTACTGGCAGTCTCTCAGACTTTTCAACAGTCGATCGAGGCTTCTTTGGAATGGTACAAACTGCCTCTGGCCAATTAAAAATCCAAGGCCGAGGAACAGTACACATTCAACACTTAGTCGTTGATACAAACACAGGAACCAAAGAAGTTCGAAAAACTAAACTTTGGCCTGTATTTTACATAAATGGTATGCACATGCGGCTCATCTCTGTCGGACAACTTTTACGGTCCGGACTAAGATTAGAAGCCAATGCGAAGCATCTCACCTTTCGAGATGAACATAATCATGCTGTACTTTCGGGTATCTCGGGATATTTCCCCAGTATTTCCGCTGTCCTTACCAGGATAATTCGAGAAATCCCCGAAGCTGGTGCTTATGCAACCACAAACACTGATTATTCTACCTGGCATCGTCGATTAGGACATCCGTCCGATCTCGTGTTGAGTAAATTCTCAAAAGAATCTTTAGGCGTTCCACCTATTAGTATTCCACGAGATAAGCCAGTTTGCAAAGGATGTGCTGAAGGTAAACTCGCACAAAAATCCTTTCCCACTTCAGAAAGCCGTGGAAAACAAGTTCTTGAATTAATCCACTCGGATCTATTCGAACTTCCAGTGATCTCCTATCACCGCCATAAATGGGTATTAACCATATTAGATGATTACTCTAATACGGCATTCACCGTAATGCTTGCCCACAAAAGTGATGCACCTCGAGAAATGATAAAAATCATGACGTTGCTTGCTAACTCCACTGATCGAAAGATCAAGAGACTGCGCACTGATCGAGGAGGAGAATACACCAATGGTACTCTACAAGAGTATTTATCCACTAACGGCATTAAACATGAACTTTCTGCCCCTAATGTTCATCAACAAAATGGGCGCTGAAAGACTCAACAGAACGTTGCACGAGAAATCACAAGCCATGCGTAAACATGCATGCCTTCCCGACTCATGGTGGGGTTCTCTATGACGTATGCGGTCTATATTTATAACCGCACACCTATGCAACGATTGAAGTGGAAAACTCCGTACGAACTATTCTATGGAACCAAACCGGACTTAACAAAAATCCGAGTGTTTGGCTGTGGTGCTTACGTCTACTCCCAAAGAGATACGTAAAAACAAGCTCTCTTCACGATCCGAGCTTATGATATTTTTGGGATACCAAGGTCCAAATTATCAATTTATGAGGCACCAAAACGGAAATGTAATTTTCGTCTCTCCCACAGCCATTTTCGATGAAGCTTTCTTTCCGAAATGCGATAAATCGAAACCAGGTAACCTCGAAAAGAGATTGAGTAATACTCCGAGTCGAAGTAATTCCTCGGAATCAGAGAACTCCAAAAATGGAGGAGAAGTCGATTTTAATCTCGACCCCAATTCTCTTAATGGTCCCTCCACGGATCAACCACCTATTAATAGAGCTCCACCGGCAGAACCGCCGCGTCCACCAACGCCGCCACAGCCGATGCCGCCATCACGGCAAAGAGCTCCATCACCACCTCCTCGTAATGCAACTCCCGGTCCGTCCAACCAGCCTCCACGGCAGGAACGGCCAACATGGAGAAAACGGCGTGACGTAACTCCGCCTGATGAATCAGAACATAATGTTAGAAGGTCTAAACGGGAAACTAAAGTACCGAACCGACCAAACAATATCTACGGAGATAAACATCCGTCGAAAGTTCTGAGAGATTACGAGAGACAACCTTTCTTGCCGGACTTCGAAGAAGGAATCCAGCGAAGGGTACCTCCAAGATCTGATAGACAGAACGCTCGTATACCAACCAACGAACAAGCTGACGAAGGACGTCGCGAAGAAATTCGCAGACACTTCGAAGAAGCTACTCGACGGGCTGAAGAATACGAACGAGAGCATGGCTCTCAACTTCCTTACCAATTTGGCGATGCTCCAATCCCTGGAGAAGCCACTATGGACGAAGTTCAAGTTCTAATCAGAGAAGGAGGAGTAAGGTTAAATAACTTTCTCTTTGAACTTGCAAATCAGATCCAAACGCCAGTCCAATTTAAGGACTTAACGCAACTACCTGCAGCAATGCGGAAGAAATGGATTGATGCTTGTTTGGAGGAATTAGAAGCCTTACAGAAACGTGGTGTTTATGAATTAGTAGATCTCCCGAAAGGTCGAAGAACTATTAAAAATAGATGGGTATTTAATGAGAAAAGCGATGGCCGCCTTCGCGCTCGACTAGTCGCAAAAGGATTCTCTCAAATTGAAGGAATCGACTACAATGAGCTTTTTCCCAGTAGTCCGCTATGAAACTGCCCGTCTCCTTCTAGGCGTCGCCGCCCTTGAAAACTGGGATATGTTTAGTGTTGACGTAAAAACTGCCTATTTATATGGCAAACTGGATGAGGAAATCTATATGACACAACCCGAAGGATTCACAGCCACCAGTAAAGAAAATAAGGTCTGGAGATTACACCGAGCATTGTACGGCCTTAAGCAAGCCGGGTTAAGCTGGTGGAAACAGTTGACTGCCAGCATGACCGAAATCGGTTTTGTCCATGTAAATCCGATGCAGGCGTATATTATTACTCACCACAAAACGCATGAACTTGTCATCGCCTTGTCTATGTTGACGATGTAGCTTTTTGGGAAAGAAAAACTCCCAGCTCCTCAAAGAGTTGAAGCTAAAGTTTCAACCAAATGGGAATGTCGTGATCAAGGTGTTATGACAGAATTTCTCGGTATGCAAATATCTCGAGATCGTCAGAACAAGAAAATCTTCTTGCATCAGCAGAAGTACCTCCAAAAGGTCCTTGATCGATTCGGTATCAAATCCGGATCTGAAGAAACACCGTTACCAAAAGGATACGTGTTCAAAACTTCCGATAAAGTACCAAACAATGGATTCAGAACAAAGTACCAACAGTTGGTCGGATCATATGTATCATGATCGGATCACGACCGATATTGCATTTGCCGTTGTAAAATTATCACAACACATGGTGACTCCAAATAAAGAGCACTATACTGCCGGCATGCATCTTCTTCGGTACCTTAATGGCACTAAAAATAGGTTCTTGAGTTTGATGGTAACTCGAATCAAGGTGTCATAGCCTATTCCGATTCGGATTGGGCTTCTGATCAGAAGACCGGAAATCTATTACCGGCAACTTTGTTACAATCGCTAACGGAACAATTTCCTGGCTGAGTCGTAAACAAAAGACTGTTGCACTCTCATCGACGGAAGCCGAATATATGG
Organism: Agaricus sinodeliciosus; assembly: GCA_022315185.1. NCBI lineage: Eukaryota > Fungi > Basidiomycota > Agaricomycetes > Agaricales > Agaricaceae > Agaricus > Agaricus sinodeliciosus. The sequence goes on from JAHTMV010000021.1 coordinate 113,843, forward strand.
CTATCTCTGATTGTTCGCGACAATTAGTTTGGGTCTCCCAACTCCTAACCGAGATTGGTTTCGAGATACAAACACCAATGCTCTATGGAGACAATATGGGCAGTCTATTTTGGTCAACTTCTGAAGTCCAGGAGAAACGATCGAAGCATATTGACATTGCTTCCATTATATCCGAGAGCTCTTAGAACAGAAGCAAATCAATCTTGATTGGATTGATGGATCAAAGAATCCTGCTGACGTTTTAACTAAAAACCTAGAAAAAGTGAAATTCTCCTTTTCCGCTCTATGCTTAATCTAAAGCAACAATGAGTTCATTCAAGGAGGAGTGTTGAAATGAATACCTTGAGTCTACACTCGGTATGACGTATGAATGACTCCTGTTTCAAATACATGCATTATACACATTATTACTCTGTGCTTCCATGCATTATCCTCTCGTAGACTACCCGCAGGGCACTATGATTTCATGAGGTCTTTTAGCTATACCCTTAACCCTATATTGTTGTAGTATATAAAGACACTGTAGTCTACCGATAATTAAGTTTCCAATCGCTCTCACTCTCTAGCCTAACCAGCTAAAACTCTTACTCTCTCAACCGCTTCGCTATTCAACAGGACTATCTCCAATGTAAATCTGTTAATGCTACTCGCTATACTCGCTATGTTCGCAACACATCCGCATCATCCTGTTCTTTCATTACTAGAACGGCGAAAAGCTAAGGGTTCAACCCTACATCCAAATGCATTGGAACACAAATCCAAAGCAATCCGCAAGATCATCAAATCCCCACTTGACATGGTGATCGACAATCCTTCCTCGGAGATATTCGACCCCCTCTCCAAACATATCAAACCTGGATATCGGCTAGTTGACCGATTTCCGGACAAAATCAAATTCGTATCCATGCCTAAACCGCACAAAGAACGAAAGGAATACCATGATAATCTAAATCTTGCGCCTATCAGGGAACCAGACGCGTTGCATCTTTTCACAGCTGGCGTCAAACACAAATTCGATCCGAACGTTCCTGTTCCTGATCAAAATCATTCACATGTCGCAGTCGTCTCATTGTTCAAGGGACGATCCATATCATACAAAACAAGGGCTGCTGGAAGGCGGGCAATGGAGGAAACTATTGTCGGGTGGTCAACATTCCTGGCACTTATCAAAGCTCATAAAAAGCTACAAAAAGGGTGGCCCATTCATAAGGTCGTCCTTTACACAATGTCCCAGCTGATCGTCAAAAAATTGATGTCAACTAATACCAAACCGCTTGGATCTCAGCTCTCTATTGCTGTATCCCTAGCCTTCGAGGCCATCGTCATGGACTTCCCTGAAGTCGAGATTGAAATACGAGGTTTCAACAAATCATGGGCGACATCCCCGGCATCTTTTGCTGCCGAATCTGGTATGCTTCAACCAGTCGCTCAACAGGCTTATTGCAACGCGGTAAATGCCAAGACGTTACAGAGCAATCATTATCCTTCCCTCAATCTGCCTCTTATCATTATACAAGGCAGAAGACAACGCGAGATGCCATTTCCCTTTGGCAAGCAGGATTCCAAGGAGTTTGCACTATTAGTGAAACGCCACCAACATGCTCTCTTCAGAGAGTATAGGAATGCACCCAGGACTCACAGTCCATTCACGCGATAACAGCGAGCCGCCACCAAACATGGACTCTTCGGAGAACAGACGAACGCGCTCAGGGCAGATTATTTTAGCCGCTCGCCTTATCAAATTGTGCCGCCACCACACAGACCTTCTTCGGGAGGTGTAGGAATGCGCTCAAAACTCATACAAAAAGGTAATGACTTTTTTAGGTCAACTGATCACGACAAATTGTGCCATAAAGGAAACAATTGGTACGAATTCAATGACAGGGAAGGCAACCCAGTCCTTCCAAGTCATATTCAAGGTGGCCCATGGTTCCAATCTTTCCAAGGAATCTCGGCTGCCAACGACTCTCCACTACTCACTCGTCTTATGCGGGTGGCTTGTTTACATGCTCCTATTGGAGAGTATAGAGTGCGGTTCTTCAAAAATGAGCCGTACAAAAATTGTCCTTGTAATCTGGATTGTCCAGAAACAAAACAGCACGTTCTAATGGTCTGCCCTTGGGTTGTAAGGCGTATCAATCACTATGACTTGGATGGAATTTTTACGATAAGGGGTTTACTCCTATTCCTCCAAGACAACCCACAAGCGTTTAGTTTCGATCCAATGGAACTTCCACGAAAAGCTGAATTGAGCTGGCCAGCCTACTGTGAGGAGGTGTACTGCAAGCGAGATTCAGAAAATGTAAGGAAGCTAGAAAAGAGACTTCCGACTAGTAAAGGGCCAATCTTCTTGCATGAGTCGATTGAGTTCTTAAGAACGGAGAGTGTGGGAGGTGGATGATGTTGGGAGAGTATCTTCCGGCATCGATGATAGAGATGAAGCCTGTCACGAAGGCTGTTATAAGAGAGGAAGAAAGAGGTTGTGTTTCTTTTTCCTTCTGTATGAACGATTTTGCTTTTACTTGTATTTAAGTGTACTTGTAGCCGATTTCGAGATATCCTGCTTTCTTTTTCTTTTTCTCTTATGGCTTTGACCTCGTCAGCCGGATACGATTTCTTCTTAGTTAGGTAGAGTACAGGTGATGTAAAGTACGGGAATGCGTCATGGCACCCTTAAGTAGTATTGAAATATACTATACTGATTACAAAAAAAAAAAAAAAAAAAGAGACAAAGCAGAGTGCCATGGAGCCAGCTAAGCCAGAAATCTATGGTAGAAGACTCTGCTTTGAAGTGGTACAAGACATTGTGGCTCAAGCTTACTGGCAGCCTCAATTTGGTTGCTAGTAGATTATGTCATCAGCCAGTGGCCCAAAAAGAAATATTTTTCTCATTCAAGTGAATCACAGTCTTGATTGCCACTCAAGTTCTCTGAAATGCATGCAGAACTTCAGTTTAAATT